>PVIU01025605.1:0-23437 GCA_004026605.1 Ondatra zibethicus
ATCTCTGGTAAATTTATACCTTATCTCCTTTTTCTCCATCGAGGCCACAGGCTCCCTTAATTCCTCTTTCGCCCTAAGGTAGGAAAGCAGATGAGAAAGCAGTGTCTCAGTCAGGTATGATGGCACACATCTGTGATCCCAGCACTTGGGAGGGAAAGGCAAGAGGGTCAGGAATTCAAGTCCAGGCTTGACTACATAGCAAGTTCAAAGCTAGCCTGGACTACATGAGAACTTGGGTCCCTAATTTTTTAAAAAAAAAGCCACTTCTACCTCATCTTGAATCTTTGACCTTAAAACCAACTCTTACTACTCATTTCAGGATTCCAACCCGGGGCTAACACTCTATGTAACCTGAGTCCCCAAATCGGACCCTAGGTCCCTTAGTCTCCAACACCAGGCCATCCTGAATAGAAAAATAGATTCTTTCTCACCTTGAGGCCCCGGGGACCCGTGAAGCCAATATCTCCTTTGTCTCCTCGGAAACCGGGGGCTCCATCCTTTCCTGGGGCTCCCTGGAGGAAAGCAAGGCATCCAAAGGGATCAATCTAGACTGCAGGCGGGGACTCCAGCTACCATCCCTTGCCTTGGGGACAGGCTGGCGTCACCATCCTAGAGTTCACTAAGAGGTGGAGCTTCTAGGAAAAGGAAGGCCATAAAAACGTAGGTCCTTAAAAGGCCAAAGGCCACATGGGCAGGGCTATCATGGGAACGGGGGCCTTGTGAGGATAGGGTCTCTGTGGGATTGGGGCATCTTACCGGCTCACCAGGGATCCCTGCAGTGCCTGGCTCACCCTGTGGGAAACAGATTGGGCCGAGTCCTTCAGTGTAACCGTGCCCCACGCTGGCTTATCTATGCTCACACAGATCCGGTGTGAACACACGTGTGACCAAGGAAAGCAGGAGCCCTTGAACGTAAGAAATCTCCACGGCAGGTGTGAGTGATACGTAAATAAACCTGAGGTGGAACTTGCCTTGGGTCCCATGAGGCCTCGAACTCCAATTGATCCAGTTGAGCCTTTGTCACCAGGCTCTCCTTTGGAGCCCTTTAGGGGTTACCAGAAGAAAGGACAGAGTCAAGACGCTGTCTGGAACACCCCTAACATCCAAGGGCTCCCTTGCTCCCCTCACAGGGTCATAGCCCAGAGCTCCCCGCCTTTCACCCTGAGGCATTGGACTCCTCCCAAGAGTTCCCATCCTCTGTGTCACCCTTAGAGTCACTGCAGCCTAAATTTTCCTATCACCCACCCCTCCCCGACTCTCTGTGGAACTCGTACATAGCCTGCAGGACCCCATGAGGAAAACCCACTCTCTTCCTTGTACCTTGTCGCCAGGATTTCCACTGTCTCCCCGAGGTCCTTTGTCACCATCTGCGCCTCGAGGGCCTCGTTCACCCTAGGTCAGAGGTCAGAAATTGGGGTCAGGATCTGGAGGCTCCTCGTGTTCTAGAAAGCGGAGCTCTTGGATCACCTGGGCCAGCCCCACAAAACTCTTCCCTCCAGCCAAGAGAGACCCAGTTCATATGTGAGCCAGGCCCACTCACCATGTCTCCTTTGGCACCTCGTGGCCCTGGAGGCCCCTCAATCACAGCTGAGTCACCCTGAGGGGCAGGAAGGAATCAGAAGAGGCAGGAGCACCCCGGTCTCCTGCTCTAGCCCCCCTGATAACCACACATACCTTGTCACCCTTTAGCCCTGCAGTTCCAGCGTCACCCTATTGGGTAGAAGAATGAATGTCACCCAAGCTGGGGAGGCTCCAGAACTTAGTTCCAGTGTCCATCGTCACCCCCAGTCACCCCAGGGGCCTTCCCCCCACATTCTTACCTTCTCCCCTTGGTCTCCCCTGCTGCCAGGAGGCCCCTGTGTGAAGAAAATATGATTATGACTATGGCTGTGGGGGGACTAGGGAGGAGGTGGCACAGAGGAGGTCAGGCAAGGAACTGAAGTCGCACCAACAGGACCTACCATGAGTCCTCGAGGTCCTTCCTGGCCGGGGTGGCCATCTTCCCCCTGAACGGTAACATTGGGTTCACTGACTCAGAGGCTGGGACTCTGAGGCAGGAACTGTGATGGAGAAGGGGTGGTGAGGACATACATACCCGTACACCTGGCTCACCACGCTCGCCTCTGGGCCCAGGCAGCCCTGCTCCGGGGTCTCCCTAGAGACCAACAGGACACCAGGGATGTGTAAGGGGACTCAGTAAAGGGCAGAGGATTGTAGAAGCTGGGTAGAAGCTGGAGAATGACAGGGGCACAGGAAGGAGCCAGCAGCATCTCATCTACCTTGTCTCCTTTGGGTCCAGAGGCGCCAGGTGCTCCCTGTGGGTCAGAGTGAGGTGAGGAACCTATAGGCTCAAAGTCCCCACACACCCAACCTCATGGCCTAGCCACCCCAATAATCCTCACGTGGGCAGACTTGGGGCATTCAGGTAGTCCTACTCACCGCTAACCCTGGTGGTCCAGGTGGCCCCAAGGGACCTGGGGCACCTTCTCTCCCCGGAGGGCCTGCCAGACCCTATAGGAAAATGGGACAAGGGAGATAGGGAGTGATTTGCGTCCCCCCTTCTCTTCCTCTTAAGAAGAACCACCCAAGAAAGGGCCTGGGTTCCTTCCTCACCTGCTACCAGATCAGAGGTCTTGAGGTCCCCAAGTCCCCACATGCTGTTCCCTGTCCTCTTACCCGCTCCCCGACAGGCCCTGGCTGGCCCATCTCTCCTCGAGGTCCTGTCTGACCAGGGAATCCAACGACACCAGGAGCACCGGGGGCACCAGGGGAGCCCAAGTCCCCCTGAAACAGATTAAAAGGAAGAGTGGTCACAGAAGGACACCTTCCCAGACCAAGCCCCAGAACACCTTCCTCTCATCTCTGGGAACTGTGATGAGATGCTGACTTACCTTCATACCTGGAGGACCAGTTGGCCCAGGGGGGCCCTGAACCCCAATTCCTGGCTCACCCTTTAAGGGAAAGAAGAATCTTATCAGGCTTAAAGAGTCACAAGACCATAGCTCCAAGCAAAAGCCCTTCCATATAAATGTACCTTGAGACCTTTGAGTCCTGGAGCCCCTTTTTGACCCTAAAAAAATAATAAAAATAAAGATAATATTCAAGCTGGAGCAATGACTCTGTTGTCAAGAGCACTGGCTGCTTTTCCAGAGGTGGTGTGGGATATTATTTGAACTGGGCAAAGATATGTTACATTTGTTTGTGCTGCAGAATATTACTGTAACTGTGTAAATATGTGCCACATTTGTTTGTGCTGCAGAATGTTACTGTAACTGTGTAAAGATGTGTCACATTTGTTAGTGCTGCATTTGTTTAATGATAGAAAAATCTGTGTTTAATTATGTAAGGATGAGTTGCATTTGTTTCACTTTGCGTAACTAAGGCACCTGATTGGTCTAATAAAGAGCTGAACGGCCAATAGCTAGGCAGAGAAAGGATAGGTGGGGCTTCCAGGCAGAGAGGATAAGTCAAAGGAGATATCTAGGCTAGAAAGAGAAGGAACAAGAAGAGGGAGAAGGAGGAGGAGAAAACAAGGGACACACCTGGGGCAGGAAGCCAGGCAGCCGCCAGCCAGCTAGACATGAAAAGCCATGAAAGTAAGATATACAGAAGAAAGAAAAAGCAAAAAGCCCCAAGGCAAAAGGTAGATAAAATGAAACAGGTTAATTAAAGTTAAAAGAGCTAGCCAGAAACGTGCCTAAGCTAGGCTAAGTATTCAAAACTAATAAGTCTCTGTGTCATGATTTGGGAGCTGGTTGGAGACCCCAAAGAAAAAGCCTGGTACACAGAGGACTCGGGTTCAATTCCCAGGACCCACATGGCAGCTCGCACTCATCTACAAGTCCAGTCCCAAGGGATCCTATGCCCTTTCTAGCCTCCAAGGACAACAGGCAGCCCAGTGGTGCACAGACAAACATGCAGGCAAAACACTCATATGTACTGAAAAAAAAAAGTGTAAGGGTATGAATGCTAAACTTCTATATGGACCAAAAATATTCCCAGGGGAACTCAGATGAGTATGAGCACAGGCCAAGGGAAGCCCAGATGTGACCACAGACACGTGGGAGTTCAGGCACGACCACAGGCCCACAGAGCTCACACATGAGCGTGCAAACAAGAGGAACCGCGGATGTGGCGCTCAATGGAAACGCCCATCAGGGAACTTCGATGTGGCCACAGATGTGTACTCAGGCGGGGGTGGAAGACAAGATTATAAACACATGACCAAGGAGAGGCCTGCAGGAATTCAGCTGTGTCCCAAGACCTGGGAGATGAGGTGGTAACAAACATGCATGGGCTCAGCCATGGTAAGAGACAGAAGATCAAGCAAGGGCACACCGAAGCCAAGTTTGGGTCCACAAGTGTAGCTGTGTGTCCTCCAAACAGAAACCTCCTGAGAACATAGGCATAGAGGTCAGAGATATGACCAAGCCCAAGAATGATCCTTGTTTTCATGGTCAAGTCAGGCTTGGTCCTGCCCAGACCCCAGACTCACATCTTCTCCAGGGTCTCCAGGCTCTCCTGCACGGCCAGCTTCACCCTGCACATAAAAGATGGTAAGGGTCCCGGCCTCCCAGCCTCGCCCTACTCTGCCCAGCACTTAGGCTGGAAGCCCAGACCACTCACTTTCTCACCCCGTGGTCCTGGCAGTCCTCGGTCACCTTTGGCTCCCTAAGGAGAGTAGGGGCCAATCACAAACAGATGAATCTTGAGGTAGGCCTGAGGCCAGGGTCAAATGTGGGGGACACTGTGAAAGCTAAGAGTCATGGGGATGGATAAGCTATGGGTCAAAAGACACCTACTGTCAGGAGTGTTCCACTCACCGGCTCACCCAGCAGGGCTCCAGCAAGGTCTCCTGGGGCTCCCTGATAACAGAGGGGGTCAGTGGGTTTCCTTTACTCCCGTTCCTTGGCCCTTTCTTTCAGTACTCCTGCCTACTCACCTTCTCGCCTTTTGCTCCAGGGGGCCCGACCACCGCCTGTGGGGAGTGCCTTGTGAGTAGCCCAGCAACCCTTCTTTCCCGTCCCCACCCTGCCTTCCCAGATGATAGGTGAAAACTGAGGCTTAGGGGTGAGCAGGGGGCAGGAAGCAGAGCCAAAGGTCACCTGTCCAGGGGCCCCCACAGGCCCAGGTTCTCCTTTAGGTCCAACAGGGCCAGGCGAACCTGGCAACCCCTGGGAAAGAGCATTGTGAGGAATTCAGTCTCTTCGTTACCCTGTTCCCACCACTCCAGCTGCTATCCAGCCAGCTGGGCCCAGGACCCCACAACAGGCCCACCACCAGCTCTTCCAAAATACATACTGGCACACCAGGACCTCCCCTGTCTCCATCCTTCCCGCTGGTACCATCACGACCTGGGGGTCCTGGCTTCCCTGTCTCCCCCTGAAAAGATGGAGCTCAGTCAAGAGCCTGCATAACGACCCTCAACCCCTGGAGCCCAACCCAAGACTGCCAGGACTTACCACTTGTCCAGGCAAACCTGGTGACCCTTGTGGACCCTGGTGGGGGGAGCAGATAGAAGGGTCATGTGGGGTGAGGGACAAAGGACACAGGAGAGTGTGGTACCTGAGGAGCGAGATTATGGTAGCCCTACAGCAACTCACTTACCACAAGGCCTGAAGGGCCAGGAGGGCCAGGAAGTCCCACAGCTCCAGTAGGCCCAGGCAGACCCTGGAAGAGGAATTCGGAATAGTGACAACCACACAGATGTACTAGTAATGAGACCTCAAGAGCTACACTACTCACCCGTCCCGGGGGTCCTGTTTCTCCAGGCTCCCCCTGGAAAAGAGCCAAAAACACGTGCTCAGCTCCATCACAGGAAAAGACATGCCTGGATTTCCCCTCCTTCTTCATATGTACCAACCCATTCCCTTTTCATGGCTACACTCACCTTCAGGCCTGAAGGCCCCTGGGGTCCTGCAGGGCCAGCAAGACCCTAGAGAGGAGTGTGAAGGCAGGAGACAGGTCAGTGTTGTCTGCCTGGGCTCCAGGATCCTCATGACAAAAGCCTGGTTTGTCACCAGTGACAGAGTGTGTTCCCCTCCCTCTCCTATCCTCTCTAGGCAATGCTTCCCCATCACTCACCGGGGCACCAGGTGGTCCAGGGTCTCCGTGGCCACCCTGTTGGGGACAGTCTGATGAAAGGGGCCAATCGCACCCAGGGAAAGTAGGTAATGATTTTCACTGGGGTTTGGCACAGGGTGGGAGCAGAAGTGAGGGTTCTAATGTACTCACCGCTGGGCCAGGGGTCCCCCGTGGGCCCTGCAGACCCTGCAGAAGGAAGGGGCTGATGAACCTGGGTCCAGACCTCACTTTAGCCTATTCCCATCTTCTGAGGGCCTTTGCCTGGTGAGTACTGTACTCGCCTCACTTCTCAGGCATAAATGAGCATATATACCTGTGGACTGCCCCTTACAGACAGACACACACACACAATAAACCTGTTACTCTCCCTACTTCTCAGGCACAGATGACCACATAGACCCGTGGACTGCCCGTTACAGACAAACACACAGACATACACACACAGTAAATCTGTTACTCTCCCTACTTCTCAGGCACAGATGACCACATAGATGCCCCAGATGACCACATCCCCGTAGACTGCCCTTTACAGACAGACACACAGACATACACACACAGTAAACCTGTCAGACATCATGCACCTAAGTCTACAATCTGTACTTGGGCATAGCCTTATTCCTCTTGAGTAATAAAAACACAGTGAGGGTGTCAAATCCTAGGCCAGCTATTCCTGGCTACTCACCGGCTTCCCTTCAGGCCCAGCCACGCCACGTTCTCCCGGGAGACCCTGTAAGAAAATATGTCTAAGATCACCTTGCCCTTATGCCCAACCCCAGCTTCTTCACTGCCCACCCTGCCCCTGATGGCCAAGGGCAGGACTTAGCTCCCAAACAGTGCTGACTCCAGCCCTATATACGAGACAACAGATGTAAGAGTCACAGCCTTGCACACGTGTGACCTATGGGACAGGAACTCACCGGGCTGCCATCATGACCTCTCTTCCCAGGCTCTCCCTGGTCTCCTTTGATGCCTGGTACACCCTGCAAGCAAAATGCCATGCCCTGAGTGCCATTCTTTGCCATGTGTGTACATATGTGTGCCTATGGGGCATAGAGAGTACAGTGGGGTAGCAATCCTCACCCTGTCTCCTTTGGGTCCACGATCACCATCACTGCCTGGCTCTCCCTGTAAAGATGAGATGTCAGGTCAGGCCCTAGTGTTATGGTGGGTCACAAGTTGACCGCATGTTGGGTGCTGGTGGCACACCCCTTTAGTACCAGTGCTCGGGAGGCAGAGGCAAGCAGATCTCCGTGAGTTTCAGGCCAGCCTGGTCTACAAGAGCTAGTTCCAGGACAGCTAGAACAGTTACACAAAGAAACCCTGTCTCAAAAAAACAAAACAAAAACACAAGTTGACCCCACACTGACCTTAGCACCTTTGAGTCCAGGAGGTCCTTGCTCTCTAGAGGGTCCAGTACCTGGCTCCTCGACAGCCACCTATGAGAACAAAGCAATGGAGGGAAGATGAGTCTGTTATATAGATTAAGGGATCAGTACAGGTCTCAGGATCGCATAGAATTATGGGATTGAAGATACTCCATGGAGTTTCTGGGGCCCAGTCTCAGGGTAACATCATCACCAGTCACAAAACTAGGTGATCACCTTGGGGCCAGGAGGGCCAGGTGGTCCAGGGAGGCCAGGAAGGCCATCTCTGCCCTGCAGAAGAGAAGGCAATGGGAGGTTGTGCCAGCTGGTACAGGCTCCAGCAAGGACCACTTTGGGGTGCCTCCCCCAGCACACACCTGTTCTCCACGGTCTCCTTTCTCTCCCCGTTCTCCCTGGATACAAAGAGCAGGGTGAGGCCAACATCAATGGGGAGGCCAGTTGCTCTAACTATTCCCCTGGCAGCCCCAGACTCACCCTCTCTCCTGGCCGTCCTGCCTCCCCCACACCACCAGCCCGGCCTGGGAGTCCAGGAATGCCAGGCTTTCCAGGTTCCCCAGCAAGGCCAGGTGGTCCAGGTGGGCCCCTCTCCCCAAGGGCCAGACCGGGAGGCCCTTGAGGGCCAGGGTCTCCACGATCTCCCTTCAGCCCGCGTTCTCCAGGAAAACCAATGGAGCCCTGTGGGAGGAGGAGGGTGGATGCTTATGTCTGTTAGAACATGGCCTCCACAAGGCATTCCCACCGAGCAGCTACCAGCTGTTTACCTCCTTGCCCGGAGGGCCTCGCTCACCGGGGTCCCCCTTGGGGCCAGGTCTCCGCTCAGGCACAGGCAGGAAGCCACCAGAGCTTTCACCCCAGGTCTCCACAATGTCCCGCAGGGCTGACACCTGAGGAACGGTGAGGACCCAGAGCAGCAGGGCCTGTGGCTGACACAGCTCATCCACATGGCCCTGTGGACTCTGCTTGTCTCACAGGGCCCCACTTGACCCCACCTCAGCTCTGAACAACCTACCTTGATGCCAACAGTTTCCAGCAACCTCTCTGCATTCTGGAGACACAAAGATGGTAAAGAGTTAGGTAGCCACGCAAGAGAAGGCCCCGCCTCCTGCCCTACATTGTCACCTAAGTGAGTTTCTACATACTCTTGGCCTCCGTGGAGGTCAAGTGCGAGGCCACTGGAAGCCTATCTTTGGCGTTTCTCTACCACCTGTGCTTCCTTGAAGGGAAGCGACAGGAACCCCAAGGGACAAGAGACTGAGCACAGAGGGCAGAACCCACAGAGTCCCCCGGCAAGGGGAAAGTGAGAAAGAAGTGGCCGCTAGAGGTAAGCAGACAAGGGTCAAGGGCCAGGTCTGGCTCACCGGCAAGCTCCCAGGTTCTCCTCGTAGGCCACGTTCTCCAGGAAGGCCCTAAAGACAAGACGTGGGCGCTGGAACCCATCCTATGGGATGTGTGTACATCCGGGGGAGGGGAGGGCATAGCTACATGAGCTGATGGGAAAGGCTGGAGCCTCACCTGTTCCCCTTTGGATCCAGTCTCTCCACGGTCACCCTGGAACAAAGAATGATCAAGGGGGGACATGTCTCCTAATCCTGCGTGTCCCTTATCATACTCTCGAACCAACATAGATACACGTACTCACCTTAGGACCCACGCTTCCTGGGACACCAGGGAAACCCTGAAATATGAGGGGACATAAAGGGGTCACATAGGATCAAGGCATCCTAGGAGGGTAGCCCAGGAAATGTAATGGGCCATTGATTCCAAGACCTAGAATTACCCTAGACACTCACCTGGCCAGGAGGACCGACCTGTCCTGGGAGACCTGGAGGACCCTGGAGTCCAGGACTACCAGGAGCTCCACGTTCACCCTTAGGACCATCAGGACCCTGTGGAGCGTATAGTCAGTATCAAGGGCTCAGGGAAGAGTGGAACCAGATCCCTCACAAGGTCATGATCAGGTCACAGAATATAAAAAACTCAAGCACTTACTTCTCTTCCAGGGGCACCAGAATCTCCCTTTTCCCCCTAAGGAAGACAGGGGTTTTTAGATATGGTCCAATCTGAAGCCACAGCATCCTCCAAGGGGAAGGGCTTACCTTCCTCCCATCTTCTCCAGGGTCTCCAGGTTCTCCCTGTGGACAGAAGACTCATAAGCCTAAGTGGTCCAGCTTTGAGACTGTCTGTATAGATTTCAGATGACTGTAACTGAATCTGTGCCTGTAACTTCATGGCTCTGTGTGTCTTAAAGTGACTGTGTCCATCCCAGCCAACTGCTGCGTGTCTATGGGTATGCCTATATGTGTCTACATTCATGTATATGTATTCGTACCCTCCTCCTTTAGCTCTCTATATGTAACTCCACATCCATGCAGACATAGTAGGTGTCCATGTCTTGTGAGTTCACATATCCATATGTGTCTTAGTGGGTGTACACGGGGCTTTGCATGTCCTAGAAGGTGACTGTCTCCCTGTCTGTCTGCATATCATGGCCTATGTCTTAGCATGAGTTTATATGTGTGCACTCAGGTCTCCAGTTCCTTAGAAAATCTATGTTTTGGCATGTGTCTGCAAATCTTACATGGTTTTCGATATATATGGTCATATCTGTGTTGGTGACTGTTGCTATAAACACATCGCCAGCATGCCCTCAGATGTGTCATAGCACAGCTATGGGACTTTGTCTAAGTAAAATGTCAAGTGTTAACATGTCTCTACAAGCCACTGAATGGCTTGATGCCCACAAATCTGTTGCTTCTAACCTGTTTTTGTGGCTCTTTGACTGACAAGTGGCTGTGCCTTATCTTTTCATGCACTTGCCCTTCTGAATGGACACATGCACCTAACTTACTGAGTCTGGCCCTTCTGAATGGGCACATGCACCTAACTCACCACGTCTGCAAGGCTGCCCACGTGTGCACTAGAACACATTTCTGATGCATCTTCACACGGGGTCTGTGTTTGGTGTTGATGCATGTCTACATGTGTCGGTACATATGTTTCATGTATTGTCTATGTTTCTGGGCTGTGTGAATGTGTTGGGCTTTCTTAGCAGGTTGGTAACGCTTAGACACACTCACATTTTTCCCATTTAGGCCAGGTTTGCCATCCTCGCCTGCCTTTCCCTGTGGGAACAGAATGTTGGTCACGTATCAGGGCTCCGATGGCAGTAGGAAGAGACTACAAGGATAACATGAAGCCTGACTCACAGGTATTCCAGGGGGGCCAGGGGGGCCAGGTTGGCCAGTGGGACCATGTTCTCCTCGAAGGCCTGGAAGCCCCTGGAAAAAATCCATTGCTAGGATTGAGAGGGTCTCTGAGATACCACTTAGGACATGGCACTCCATTGCCAAGGAAGGTCCCCAGTGATGTGCAATGCAGAGGTCAGCAAGGGGACTCTAGTGACCTGCTGCCTAGGAACTGAGACCTTCTAGCAAAGACCCAGTAGGACCAACTGGCCCTATTTTCATTGATGTGAGACCTGAATGGAGTTTCTGCTGGGCCTCCAAGCCACCCTCCATCCTGGCATTTCCCCTAACTTACATCTCTCCCAGGGTCTCCAGCTTTGCCTGAAGGACCCTAAGAAGACAGTCAAAGTTAGGTACATGGGATGAGGGTCCCTGCCCATTGGCAGGACAATAGTTTCCCAATAGTGATCCCAAAGCCTCATAACGGTGCTATGCCCTACACAGGAAGGCTCTGAGAGGAAAACACACAGCTGGTGCCAGAGCTCAAAGACAAGACCAACCAAATGAAGGGGTACAGAAGTGGGTCAACCACTACTCACATGTGGCCCTGGGGGGCCAAGTGCACCTGGTTTCCCATCCAGCCCGTTCCGGCCATCCAGCCCTGGGGGCCCCCGATCACCCTGAAGAAAACAGAGTGGCAGGAAGCCTTGAAGACCCAGATGGGTCCAAGAGCCAGCTTCACCTCCAGAAATAGATTACATCATCTCACCTTGTCTCCTGCAGGGCCTCGGACACCTGGGTCTCCCTGGAGGGAACAGGGTCAGATAAAAGGTGCCAGCAAGATGGTGATGCAAGTTAAGGGACAAAGCAGGTACTCACCTGTGGGCCAGGGGGTCCCCGAAGCCCATCAATGCCCTGAGGACAAAGGAAAGAAGAGTCAGAGTGAGGTTTTCCAGGACTACAGTTCCCACAGGCCCATCACACTTACCCTTTCTCCAGAAGCTCCAGGGGGGCCAGGATCACCCTTGGGTCCTCGAGGACCTTCCTGTCCAGGCTCTCCCTGTGGCAGAGACAGGCTTGCTGAGGGAACACTCCTCAGCCACTAAGTACATTTGAGCCGGGTCCCATCGTAAGGGACACCAGATCATTCCCAGACTTCCGGCTTCACCTTACCCACAAACCCCAGTACCTTGTCTCCGGATCCAATTCCTGCATCCACCTATAGGGGAATGAGCAATTAGAACACTTCAAGAGGAAATCTGAGGCTGGAAAGGGGAAATGGGGTCTGTGAAGGGCTGTGAAGATCGATAGAGGAGTCAAGGGACTGGGAGGGAAGAGCATGGGGTAAGAGGAGACAAGAGTCCACAGGGGCAAGAAAGGGAGACGACAGAAGACAGGACCTAGCTTAACACCTACCAGCCGTCCAGGAGGACCTGGGGGGCCCTGGGAAAAGAAATTACAAGCGTCAATAGGAGCCTTGAGGTTACCTGAACATCAAAGTTCATAGTTGCCCCAGGTTCGACTCTGCCTCCCAATTCCCTAAAGCACCCCAATGCCAATTCCTAGAGAGCAGGTAGGCCCGCAAGTGGCCATCACCGTTTCCCCTGATAACTTCCAGACCCCTTGCATGGTCAACGGCCACACGGCAGCCCACACAAGCCCAGGATGGGTACTACTCACTGGCTCCCCACGGTCACCCTTGGGTCCAGATGGTCCAGAGCTGCCCTGCAGAAGGCCAGGGAGTCACTCAGGACAGACAGCAATTGGGGGGAGACTTAGAAGTACCATGAGGGCTCATGGGGTCCCGACGGCCTTAGGAAGTTCTCACAAAATAGGTGAAGGGAATGAGGGCAGTGACGGTGCATTGGGCGGATGAGTTGAGACTGAGGTCAAGGGTAAGGGGCCAGAGGCTGTGACTCACATTCCGTCCGTCTTCTCCAGGGTCTCCCTGCTCGCCTTTCTCACCCACAGGCCCCCGAGCCCCAGGGGCGCCCTGGAAAGAACAACTGGTTTGAGATGGACTCTGGCATCTGCAGATGTCCCCATGAGCGGCACTGCCTATGTTCCACATCACCCCGAAGTCCATGACAGAGTTTCCCATCATCCCACACCTCCCTGTAATTCCCCTCTCACCTCCCATCCCTCCCAGAGCCTCCTACCACCTTCTCATCTAAGTGTATTCCTCCTTTTTGCTCGACCCCTCATTTCTCCCAACCAACACTCACCCGAGGGCCACGCTCGCCGGCTTTTCCAGGCAAACCTGGGTCACCCTGGTGATGGAGAGAAAAGTCACTCTGTGCAGGTCGGTTAGGATCTAACTGACTTAGTCAGCATGGACAGAGATGGCCTGGACACTGACTGGACAGGGGGAGATGGGGATGGACAAGATGATCTCTTTGGGCCCCAACCATCCTTGGGGTCATGGTTCAAGGGTAAAGGATCAAAAGCCACAGTGGGGAGGAGTCTCACCGGGGTACCCTCGTCGCCTTTCTCTCCAGCTTCACCCTGAGAGACAAGAGTCAGCTTGGTACCAAGACCCCAGTGATACATACAAGCACCCATACTCCCTGTTCTCTACACCCCCCCAACTCTAGCCTCTCACATCTCTTCCTCGGGGGCCAACAGGTCCTGGGGGGCCAGGTCGCCCAGGATCTCCCTTCTCTCCAGGAGGCCCTGAGTCGCCCTGCCAGGGAGACAAGAAAGAGGTGATGAAGAACTCAGATACCAAGCAGCCTTTGAGAGGAAGGAACTCCAGAAACTCTGGGGTTGTCCAAGGTTGTAGATACTTACTGTGGGTCCTGCTCTGCCAGTGAGGCCAATGGGACCCTGAGAAAGAGCAGGAAGGGTAACAGGACTTAGCCAGAGTTTGAGGTACCTTTCCCTCCACCTTCTATTACACGCCTTCCCCCCATTTATTCACCCGGTCTCCAGGGTCTCCTTTGGGCCCAGGGTCTCCAGGAAGAGCCAATCCAGGTGGGCCCTGTAGATGGGATGAGCAGAATTCAGGAGAGTGTAGCCTCTAGCTGTGCCTACCCACAAACCCTCTGGTCTCACTCACTTGTTCCCCTTTGGTTCCAGCAGCTCCTCTGGGCCCAGGGAGTCCAGCATCTCCCTAAAGGTGACAAAGAGCGTCCGTGTTAGTACCAGGCTCCAGGTATTCCCACAACCCAGCAACCATGCTGCAAGCCTTGTGACTTGTAAGTAGCACCCAAGATAGACCCTGTGACCTTGACCTTACCCTTTTACAACCTCCAGACGTACCTTTTCTCCTTTGACTCCAGCACCACCAGGACCCTGAAAACAATCAGGATAGACACAGCTCAGCCTTGTCTAGGGATTCATAGGATCAGGCTCCATGGGGATGGAGATAAATGAAGCTAGATGTCCCGGAGCTCAGTCTTTGCCTGTAGGTCACAGTCTCACTAATGAGAACAAGGTAAGGGCCACACACAAAGGACTGATACATGTCCATGACTGCAGAATGGTTATGGGGCACAGGGTCACAGCTAGAGGTCTGAAGGCAGATTACTGCACAAGGGGAATCACCAAGCTGAGCTACCCAGGGTTGAGGTTGTGCAGCCACAGCCCTGAAAAGTAGTTCCTATGCCACTGCTCCAGGACTATGCTGGCCTCGGGACCCCGTCTGTCCCTCACTTACCACTGCAGGGTCCCCGGGGCGACCAGGCTCCCCCTACAGAGAGAGGACAGGGACAGAGACAGGTCAAAAGCCACCTAGGAACCCAAAGTTCAAGTGTCTCATCTGCCACATCCCTGCTGCCAGGCAGTGTGACATCCAACCCATAAGTTACCTTTTCTCCTCTGCGGCCAGCAGGTCCTGGTGGCCCCTATACACGGAGAAATTGTGAGTCCGAACAGGGAGAGAGGGACACAGGAAAGTTCCATTCCTGATCCCCCGCCAAAATCACAGACTCACCTCAGGACCCTCCACTCCAGGATGTCCAGCAACCCCGGGGAGTCCCTGGGGAAGAGAAACAGAGGTGCTGCTCCAGGTGGGTGGGGGTGGGTTAGACAGGGGTCTCAGGGGACTGGGATTGGGCTGGGCAGGAGTTGAACTTGGCAAGAGACAGAGAGCAGTGAAAGCCAAGGGCAGTTTACCCAAGTCAGAAAACTGAAAGCTCGACCCCTGAGGCTGAGGGCTGTATCCCTAAGGGTTAGGTGTCTCGGGCTGATGGGTAGAAGGACAGGGGTTAAACGGATCAAGAGCAAGAAATTAGAATGAGAAGGGAGCACTGGCTGAAGTCAAAGGGCTTACCTGGGGTCCTACTGGACCAGGTGGTCCCCGTTCACCCTGACAGAACAGAATTGGTTAGAGCTGAGAATGGCCCCGGATCCTCCCAAGCCCCCCAGGTTGCATGTACCTTTTCTCCAGGCTCCCCCGGGGTCCCTGTCTGTCCCCGGTCACCCTAAGGAAGAAGAAGAGAGGGGCTTTCAGAGAACACCAAATAAAGTGTATCGACCTTTAACTACTTAAACTACTAAAGCCTTTGCTCTCTCTAGGCCCATAACCTTCCAGCCTCTGCAACACTGTGGGAGGGCCCAGACTATAACACATTACATCTGAACACACTCCCTGCCACAACTGGTACTTACTTTGGGCCCAGTAATTCCAGGAGCTCCCCGCAGGCCCTGGAAAGGACGATGGGGAGTTCAGAAATTTGGGTTAGGCATAAGGATGAAATGGGAGCTGACGGTTGAAGGTAGAAACTGGAGCTAACTCACCGGTTCACCTGGGGCCCCAGGTTGTCCTGGAAGGCCTGGGGATCCATCCTCACAGTCACCCTGAAGGAGAAAAAAATGACAGGAAGACCCAGGGGAGGCCCTGCCTATGGGCCACCAAGAGGTCAGGTTCCTACCTTCTCTCCCTTATCTCCAGTGCGGCCAGCCGGGCCTTGGGGTCCAGGGCTTCCAGGAAGACCCTAGAAGGAAGTAAACAAACATATAAGCCAAAAACTAGGAAGCCCAGCACTCAACCACTGCCCCAGCAGAAGCCCATGGCCTCCTCACCGGAAGTCCAGGCTCGCCTTGTCCAGTGCCACCAATACCTGGTCCTGGGGGACCCTGGAGAAAGACAATGTGTCAGGAGATGGCCATGAGACTCAGTCTCCAAGCCATCCCCAGGATACCTGCTCCCTTACTTACCCGTTCCCCAGGATCACCTTTGTCACCCTGGAAGACAGATCATGACCCCATGACTATGGATCATACCCTTCCTCCCCAAGATACAAGGAGAATTATTGGGTCAAACGTTATTATAAAAATAATGGGAGCTGGGTGTGGTGGTGCATGCCTTTAATCCCAGCACTTGGGAGGCAGGCGGATCTCTGTGCGTTCAAGGCCAGCCTGGGTCTGCATAGTAAGTTCCATGCTAGCCCAAGTTACATAGCACAATCCTGTCTCAACACCCCCACCCACAAAGAATAACGGGGAACTGAGGAGTGGGAGTTAAAGGCCAGAGTAGTAAGGGTTGTATGGGCTCCGGTAGGGTCACCAAGTCTCTGAATCACACAGCGTTCATAAGACTAATAGGGGATCATGGTGTCACCTTCACTGATGTTCCTGGAAGTCCTGGGGGACCACGGGGTCCTGGTTGCCCCGAAGAGCCACGAGGCCCGGGGGGTCCCTGATAAAGGAGACAATACATAAAGTGTTTTAGACCTCATTGTCACCCCCGTCTGGTCTTCTCCCTCTCCCGTATCTATTGCCGTCACATATCTTGGGACTTACCGAAGGTCCAGGGTCCCCTTTCTTTCCAGGAAGTCCTGGCCCTTCACCTCCAGTGACTTGCCCAGGCTCCCCCTGTGTGGGCCGAGAGCACTTCTCAGGGTAGGGAAGGTAGAAGAAGCTCCTAGGGGCATCCCAGTTCTTCCTTAGCAGGCTTTAGGCCTTGTTTAGGGTCTAGCCTGGGGCACCCCTGCTCCTCCAGGGAATATCCTGGCCCCTTCTCCCTTTCCCTTTCACCTACCGGCTCCCCCTTTGGGCCTCGAGGCCCTCGCTCTCCCTGAGGACAAAGCAGAGGAGAAGGGTAGTAAATTCAGATGAGTCTCAGGGTGGTCCTCATAAGCCATGACTGACCCCAGCCTCAGGCTCTTCACCCCATAGAAAAAAAACCCAGAAGGCACTGAAAAAGCAGAGAGCACTTACCGGTTCCCCAGGAGGGCCAGGCCACCCGGGAGAGCCCTGTAAATGGAGGTCAAAGGCAGAACAGTCAAAACCATAGCACCCAGTTGGGCCATGGTGCCTTTAATCCCAGCACTAGGGAGGCAGAGGCAGGCGGATCTCTGTGAGTTTGAAGCCAGCCTGGTCTACAGAGCAAGTGCTAGTACAGACTTCAAAGCTATACAGAAAAACCCTGTCCCAAAAAACCAAAACCAAAACCAAAAAACAAAAACAACAACAAAACAAAACAAAAACCCATAGCACCCATTCAAACAAAAACCCATAGCACCCTTGTGACCAGCAAAGGCCAAGGTTGACTCACCTTAATACCAGGAGACCCAGGAACGCCAGTGAGGCCAGGACTGCCTGGAGGCCCTTCTGGGCCAGGAAAGCCCTAGAAAGGCAAAGAGGTCAGAGCCTGGAAAGATTCTCTGCCCACGTCCTGGTTTACATTAAGAGCCACATTCTAGCAGGCAGACCACTGTATACTTAATAAAGAGCCCCATTCTATCACCCATGGCTGTAACCTGCAGGATCCTAAGTGCTACCAGAGGTGAGCAGTCGGGGAGAAGGGGCACTACCAAACCGAAGGGCGCTAATACCAGGCAGTGAAGAGGCAGAGGCCCAGCCTCTCGGGGATCTCAAAGCCTTAACTCTCTCCACTCCAGAACCTCCGCCTAATTTGCTATGGTTTATAATCTTCACCCAGGCGTCTAAGAATAGTCTGTGGGTATTTATTTATTTGAGATAGGGTCTTGCTGTACAGTCTAGGTTAGCCTCAAAGCTGGGGCTCTCCTTACCCCTGCTTCTTGGAGGCTAGGATTACAAGTGCGCATGCCCACCTCATCCTGGGGCTCTAACTCCTCCTCCTCCTCCTCCTCCTCTATGCCCTCTATGAACACTAGCAGGAGCACCCTGGAGACGGCTGATGACCTCCACACTCACCCTCTCGCCTTTTGCCTGGGTACTTCCAGGGGGACCTTGTGGGCCAGGAGCACCGGTCCTGCCCTGAGTGAGGAGAACAGGTCAGGAGGCTGTAAACCAGTCAGGGTAGGGGCAGGTGTGGAGAGGTACTCACCGGGAGACCGGGGGGACCTGGAGGTCCAGCTTGTCCTTGCAGTCCCTAAAAGGGGTGACCCAAGTGAGTCCTGTGCTGTCAACCAGCTGGGCCCCACTGACTCTTGGTCTGTGGTTTACCTCTACAAGGTTACTTACCTGTACTCCAGGCTCCCCCTTCTGGCCCTAGGAGAAGACATGTCAGCAGAGGGTAAGAATAACCGGCCTAAATGTGGCCTTTCACGCATTCAGCCCTGGTCACTCACCTTTGGACAATGCACAGCACAAGGCTCCGGTTGTGGCTGTGGACAAAGAGGCTCTTTGAGACCAGGAAGCTCTCCTAAAACAGCCCCTAGGTCCCCTGTCTACTACCAGTTCTCAAGAGGCCTTGTCCAAACCTGTATGGTCACAGCTGCCTGACACAGGGCTACTGCCAGATCACTGGCTGCTCGGTCCAAGCTTGGGCCGTTATCCATGGCAAAGAAGTTCTGGATGGGGTCCATGCCTCGTGCCAAGCGTCGCAGCTGCTCTGGGTCAGCTCCCGCCATACCCAAAATCATCACCTTGAGCCCTAAGAAGAAATCCAGCAACCTACATGACAACCTCACTGGGGCCACCGCGATTCCCAAGGCCCCATTCCATCAGCCCTACAGCTCACCAGAAGCCTGGACCTCACGAATGGGGCTGAAAATGTCCCCTCTCAGTGGCTCATCCACTAACAGGACCATCACCCCTGGCACTTGCTGACGGCGACCAGGAGCGTTGGGTGCCAAGAGGTGGCTCTGAGCTGTGATCACAGCTGTGCCTGCAAAGAAGGGCGTGTCAGAAGCCTGAGACACTGAACTCCTGATGGGGAAGCCCCAGGAGCCCACGCCATTTGCAGCCCTTACCTAGGTTGTTTCCGCTCGGGTCCACATAGGGGATATCCCGGATCTTTTGCAAGATGATGCCAAGATCGTGGGAACTATTCAGGGGGAACAATGGGGAGGGCCGGTGACTGTAGGACAGCAGGCCAACCTGGGTGGGCAGACAGAGAACATGGAAGAATGAAGGAATAGGATAGGGTCCTCAGAGTCTGGAGAAAAAGACACGGGAGGTATGACCAATTCCGAACTGCTAATTAGGGAGTCTGTAATGATGGTAGGATGGGGGTCACCCAGCAGGTGAGATGGTCTGGAGCCTGGGGAGAGCTAGGAGCACCTGAACCCCCAGAGGGATGGGGAGTTGTTGGCTGGTGAGGAACCTGTAGAGAGGAGGGACAGGGACAGTGGAGTCTGCCTGTCTTTAGAGCCAAACCTGGGCAGCCTGTGGACCAAGAGGCCCGAGTGCAGACACCAGCCTCTCCAGGACCCTCCTAACAACCTCTGCATTGTGAGCATTGTCTCGAGTGGTACGTAACAGGAACACCACATCCACCTGGCCATGGGGACACACTGCCCAAAAGAACCAAGTTAGTAGCACCATTAGTCATGTCGTGGTCCCCCCGGGCTTCTCCCACTGTTCATTCCTTACCTGGCTTTTGTGTGACAGAGACCTCAGGACCTCGTGTACCCCTCTGGATAGGTGCCAGAGAGAAGACATAGGAAACACCAGGGTCTAGGCCTGTCACCCTGTGGGAGCTTGAGTTCCCTGGCAGTGTCTGTGGAGTCCCAGGCACTTCTGCAGAGGCAAATGTGGTTAAACAGGAGCTTCTCTATGGAGCCCCAAACACTACCCACCCAACTCTGGCCTTCACCTCACCCTGGCCAGTTCCTCTGAGGGGCCGCCAGGACAAGATATAGCTGGATGCCTCCAGTACTGGGGTCCAGGCCAAAGTCACTGAGTCAATAGAGGTGTCCACCACACGGAGGTCAGTGCTCGGGACACGAGAGGGCTCTGAAAGAGGAATCAAAGACCAAAGAATCAGAGCCTGGATGCAGAGAACAAGAGCGACAGGATCTTCTGAAGCAGCTTCGCTTTAGTGAGGCATTATGGGAGATCATGGTGGATTCTCCCCCAGGGCCTTAGGGGAAGGGCTACAGGAGTCACTTAGAGTCTACAGTGCAGGAAATTAGGACACTTTATCAATGAGGGGAAGCGCACACCACAGCCCACAGAACTCTAGGAAGGCTCACCAGTGTGTGCAGACACCTTCCTAGGGGGCCCTTCTCCAGTTTGCCCCAGGACACTCAGCCATACATGGTATAGTGTTGCTGGCTCCAGTCCATCCAGGTTGTAGCTGTTAGACTCAGGTCGCAAGATCAGGGACTGTTCCTGGCCACCTGAGACAAGTAAGGACCAGGAATATGCAGGAGGGTGGTGACTAACAGTGACAGACGCAGCACCTCACTGATTCCCACAACCACTCTGACCACTGCTGATCAAGTCCATCCGCCTGACAGACCTTCCTCATTCATCTTTACCCTAGCCGCTCCACTGACCTACCAGATGCATCTCCTCAAGCCTGATTAGCCCCGCCCACCTTGTCAATTAAGCCCCCTGCTGTTTTTGTTCCTGCAGACCTGGTCCCCTGCTCCTTTCACCAATGTTGATGACTCCGCCCACTGGCCCTCTACCGTCACAGTCTATTGGTCCTACAAGGGCACCTCTCACCCTCAGGTTGCCAATGCAGACGGAAGCCCAGTGCTCCAGGTACCGGCTCCCAGCGCAGTCTCAAAGAATGCGCTCCACGCTGCACTACCTGAAGGCTCTCCAGAGGTGTTGGAGCCTCAGGCGCTTAAGGGAAAGCACTATAATCAGGGAGGTTTTGTTCCATAGGCTGCATCAGTCCCAAGTACTACATTCCCCACCCCCACCCCCAAGACTTTGCCCACACAGGTTCACTATAAATCCTTGATCCCTTCTCCAATCTCCAGCACATGTTCAGCCCCATAAGCCCCACCCCTTGGACACAAGCCTCAATCCAAACCCCAAGTCCTCCTACGTGTGGTGACGACAATAGAAACTGGTGCGCCCTCTCGGTCCCCAACCAGTGCCGTCACTCTCACTGAGTAGCTGACTCCGCCTTCGAGATCCCGTATCTCGGCAGAGTCTTTGTTTCCTGGGAGTATCTGGTGCCTCATAGGGCCGCCTGTCCAGGCCAGTGAAGAGTAAGAGTTAGGGAAGTTACCAGAGAGGGCACTGTAACCAGGAACGACAAGGATGGGGCCATGGAACCATACCTTCACTCCGTCCCCATGCCAATCTATAGGCTGTGGCTCCAGGGACTCCTACCCAAGTGACCCGTAGAACATCACTGGAAGCATTAAGGATTTGCAGTTTGGACACACTGCCCACAGGCTCAGGGGCTAGGGACAAAGGCAAGGTAAGGGTCAGGGGTCGCTGGGTATCTAGCGGGGGCAGGAGTGGCCAGCAAGCATGGGTAACGGAGGCTAGGTGAGGTTATTGCAGCTGGGTCAGTGGAGGGAACTTTAAGAGTGAGGAGGTCAGTGTTTCAAAGTAGGAAGTGTGGCACGGCCAAGGTCACCACCGAGGGTGGACCCTGAGTCACCATGGGCCGTTCAGTGTGGACAGGAAAGTCACTGAGCAGCAATGGAGTGGGTAGTTAGAGCAGGCAGAAATACACCACAGGGTGGGTCAGCCAATGAGGTGAGAGAAGAGCTGGCCAGGGTCACTCACCAGTCCTCACAACCACAGAGGCAGGGGCGCCATCCACACCAGCGACATGGGTTCTCACATGCACTGTGTACTCTGTGTCTGGCTCCAGCCCATCGATGTCGGCCACTGTGGCTTCCCCAGAAACCAACTGAGATTTCTCTGGACCTAGAATCAGGGATAGAGGCAACACCAGGACTTGACAGACTACCCATACTCCACTTGAACCCCAAAAGATCTCCATCCTTCTTCCTATTCAGAATTGCCTCTCAGCCCTCCTTAAACCCCTGCCTCCTACCATGGCCTGAGTGCCAGGAAACCCTGTATCCTGTGGCGCCAGGAACACCGGTCCATGCAATGCTGATAGATGAGCTGCCAGACTGAGTCAAATGGACTCTCCTCACTGGGCTCAGTGGATCTGGAGAGGGAGACAACGGGAATCTGGTAAAGTAGGCAGGAGGTCTAATTGGAGAAGGGCGGAAGCTATCTCTTCTATGAGTGTTAAAGGAGGCAGAGATCTCACAAAGAAGGCAGTGAAGGTTTTGACAAAAGGCACCTTAGGAAGACAGAGCTGGCGGGCAGCAGCATCTGAAAGACAAGGTGTGATAGAGAGGAGTCTATGGATGCATTAGGAGATAGTGAGGGCAGCAGCATCTGAAAGACAAGGTGTGATAGAGAGGAGTCTATGGATGCATTAGGAGATAGTGAGGGCATCAGGCAAAGAATGAAGTAAAAGTCTAAGAGAGAGCTGGGTCCAGCGAAAGAGGAGGAAGTGAAGGAGGAGGAGGGAGAGAAGGAAGAAGAGGAGGGAGGAGGAGGAAGAGAAATGGCGGGTTCTGAGGGATGAAGGATAAGAAGAAAGACAGTGGGAGCTGAGGGGAGCACGGGTGAGCTGAAGGAACGACTCTCTTGGGGCGGAAGCGGCGGGCATGTAAGTGATAAAAAGGGCTATAGCAGTCTGAAGGGGCACTGGAGGTAAAGAACCAAGAGACTGGGTCAGGCTCTGACCAGTTCGAGCCACGATGACCACAGGGGGGCCCTCCTCTCTCCCTCGCAGTGCTGACACAGCCACGTGATAAGAGGTTCCAGGCTGCAGCCCCAGGATGTCTGTGGTGGTCGAGTCTGGGGTCAGTGTCTGGCTGGACTCTGGACCTAGGATCAGAGAGAAACGATGACCTGGTTTCTGGCTGTCCTCTTAGTTCTCCCCTCAGCAATCCACATACTCCGCACTGACCACTTCCTGTCCTCCAGCTAATCCGAAATCCACTGGCACCAGGTACAGGTCCCCAGGCCACTCTAATTCTTGTTGCATCTGATGCCACAACCCGCAGTCCTGGAACAGTAAGTTGGGTTTCTGGATCTGGAGATTAAAGCCAGGGGTCAAGGGTCAAGATGGGGACAGAAGCAAGCCAGTCACCAGTCTCTATAAGTCTCCCAAAGTGCTCACCTCTGCGGATGGTCAGGATGCTGGCACCACCCTCCTGAGTGCCCACTCGAGCAGACACCCGCACCGTGTAGCTGACCCCAGCTCGAACATCATCTAAGTCAAAGGTTGTCTGACTCCCAGGGAGCAACAGGGTTCGCTCAATTCCTGAGAGAAGGCAGGGTGGACAGGCAGGGGTCGGTACCACATAGGGATATACAAGATGCAAGACAAGGGTCTCATGGGGGCTGGAAAACTGGATGGGGAGGGGCAGTGAGAGATGAAAACAGTAAGAGAAAGGGATGCTGGTTAAAGGGACCAGTCATGGAGGCAGCACAGGACAACTGGAGTCACCGGTGAATGGGGACACTGGGTAATAGAGGATGGAGTATGATGAGAGTCCATGACAGCGAGGCAAGTGGACCAGCCACTGATAGACATTGTCACGATGGCAAAGGTGAGTGCTGGGTGAGGACATGACATGAGAGATTAGTATTAGAGGACTCTTAGTCGGGGGGGGGGGAGCAGTGGGA
>PVIU01025606.1:0-23439 GCA_004026605.1 Ondatra zibethicus
GGGGACCGGGAGAAGGGGAAGAAAGGTAAAAATTTTATTTCTTTAATTATGTTCTTGAATGGAAAAAATAAAACAAAACAATGTATGGAAAAAAAAAGAAAGAAAAAGAGCCTAATCTCAGCATATGTGCCACATAGCTGCCATATCTGTACACACAAATGAGAAAGCATATTGTTGCCATCAATAGCATTAGGGAACTGACAGAAAGGTAAAAGAAAAATGGATACTAATAACTTCAATAGCATTTTTTGCTGCAAAGTTCTTCACTCACTTCAATGAAATGTGACTGCTCTAATTGGACTATAAACTCCCAAAGGTTAGAAGTCATTGGTTTTCTTTTCTTTGTTTTTATCTCACCATCTTAGCATACTGGAGTCATTCTACCCTGGGTGGTAAAAGAATAATCCAAGTCAACACAATATACTATGTGCTCCCTTCTATGAGTATGCTAGATGGCATTTTTTAAATGTGATTTTACTCCAGAAAGAGAAACTAAGCAATAAGTATCATTTTAAACAACTGGGCCCACATCAAATGGAAATATAGCTCCTCTTTTCTTGTAAGTTTTTCTTTATGTACATGCATGTGTATGTGTGTGTAAATATGCACATGTGGGTACAGATGTTCAAAATAGTCCAAAAAGGGTGTCAGATCCCCCGGAGCTAAAATTATAGGCAGTTGTGAACCATTGGACTTGGATGCTAAGAAATGAACTGAAGTCCTCTGCAAGAACAGCAAGTACTCTTAACCACTGAGTCATCTCTCTGGAAATTGACTACTGTTTTCTATCAAATACTTTTCATCCTACCATTGCCTGTCTGTGCCTTATTACATTCATTTTTGAAACGCAATCATAGTTTGCTAATAGCACCTTGACAAAGAATCCATGATGGCGGCCCCTTTAAGTCTGGATGAGCTCCCTTATAAAAAACAGACATGAGAGCCACTCAGCTGCTTCTGTCCTATGAGTCCAAGTGTACAGCATGAGTCTGTCTCCTCAAAGCAGGCTCTCATTAGAACCTTGCTACTCTGTTATTTGATATCAGATATCCATCATCCAAACTGTGGGAAATAATAACAGGAAAACAATGATAGGGAAAAATGCATGCCTAAATTTCTAATTTGTGAAGGCAGGGCATGGCTTTGGACAGAGGAATGACTTTATCCATATGAGTTTATATGACTCTGCTTCTTGACATTATTTAGTCAAATTAAGATGCAAGAGAATAAAAGAAGGTATTCTAGTTTGATTTTACTGTATAACTCATATCCCTCCTGTACAAAAAAACATTGACATTGACGTCTCCAGAATTTTTTTTGTTACCTTAGCCATTGAGTACCACTACTCTCCCACTGCTCTGTCTTCCTTCCTTCCTTCCTTCCTCCCTTCCTCCCTCCCTTCCTTCCTTCCTCCTTCTTTCCTTCCTTCCTTCTTTCCTTTCTTCCTCCCTGCCTCCTTCACTCCCTCCCTTTTTCCCTCCCTCACTCCCTTCTTTCCTTTGCTACCTCCCTCCCTTCCTTTCTCTCCTTCTTCTTCATCTTTTCTTTCTTTTCTTTTATTATTTTTTGAGACATGGTTTCTCTGTGTAACAGCCCTGGCTATCCTGAAACTCACTCTGTAGACCAGGCTGGCCTCGAACTCACAGAGGTGCTGGGGTTACAGGTGTGCACCACCATGCCCAGTCTTGTTTTCCATCTAAGTCACACACACACACACACACACACACACACACACACACACACACACACACACAAATCAGGATGCAATAAAGAGGAGTTAGAGTGAAATGAAGAAACTTGTTTCAACATGATGTTAATTAAAATGTTGAGATAATGCTGGAATTTTCTGATGACAAAGAGCACAAATACAAATATTAGGAGGAAATTGTGATAAAAACTCTTTGAAGTCACTTAGTGCTTGTAAACAAATAACATAGTTGAGCACACACTCTTCACCGATGTGAAGCATTATAGTCATTCAAGTGCTTGTTTATTTCACAGCATGCATGCACTCCACATAACAGAGAGTGACAGGAAATACGGATTACACTTGTAAATGAATACACAATACAAAAGATTCTTACAATGCCCATTTGCAACTGTCCAGCAAAGAAGGCATAAGAGAAACAGGCAGGAAAGGTCAAAGGAAGCAAGATTAACACAGGGAAAAATCTAACTGGGCCTTACTGTAGAAGTTTGGTACAGGAAAATATCCCTTTCTCTAAAGTCAGGAAATAGGCGTAATCTGAAAGCATATTCAGGTGCCAGGAATAGTCATCTTGTTAACATTTGAATACAATTGCCAGGAAATGAAGTCATAAAACACTAGCCTCCCGGGTTCTCACATTAGTCCTGCTTCTACAATTTGACATGCCTTGTGCTGATTTCACTGAAGCCCAGGATGTCGCCTTCTACGTTTTCTGTGAAACTTTTTACTGACCCAGTCTCACCATGGTAAGCGATTCTAAAAGCATGCTAAGATGTGAAATTAGTTGCAAGCCTATGCATTGGGTATGCTGAGCCTTTGCCTAGTATCCCAGAAAAACCGACCAATGTCTCGCAATTAAAAACCTCAACCTTTCCTGCAGCAGTCTGTCATTAGGAGAATAGGGCTGCATGCACAGACTACGAAAGGCAGATGGGTCTCAAATCTTCTATGAAATCTCTATGGTAAAACAGGAACCAACGATCAAGCTGATTATTTTAATGTTTTAAAATCATTAAATAATTTCTGCGTACTTACATGCCCATCACTGTGAAGTTACTAGAGATTAAAGCCACGATCTAAGACATTTTCGAGGACCTTACAGTTCAAATCTGTCTTCTAACTTTAATATCCTGTATCAATAATATCAAAAATACTTAGCCAGCAATTATTTTACAGCCTGCAAAAGCATAATGAAATGCCCGAAGGGCATAATGATTAACTTTTGAAATTCTCAAGTTTTAAAATATTTTCAAAACTTACTTTAGATTTTCATGTAATATATTTTGAACATACTCACTCCCATCTCGACTCATACTATAACCAGCCTCTCCACCCTTTCATCCTTTGCAGCCCAATATTGAGATTTTTTTCCTTTCCCCATCAAATTTACTTTGTATTAGAAGTAGGGCCTCCTTTGGGATGTGGTTAACCTATCATGGATCACATCGTTACATAAAACCGATTCTCCCCTCTCTCAGAAGTTATCAAATGACAATAGTTTCTCAGATATTGATATGAATTCATGTCTACCTTCCCCCTCTATGCCAAAATTTTATCTGGCTGTAGCTTGCACAGGTCCTGCCTGTGCTTCATAATCACCATGAATTGATGTGTGCCACTTCCCTGTTGTGCCTACAAAATACTTTGCTTAATGTTATAGGCTACCTCTGGCTCTTACAGTTTTTTCACCTCTTCTTCTGAAAAGATCCCAGAGCCTTTCAGGGAGGGTGCAAATATATTCCATTTAAAGGTGAGCATTCCACAGTCTCTTATTCTCTGCACCTTGGCCAGTTGGGGGTCTCTGAGTTAATTTCCATCTGTGGCAAGAAGATTCTCTGATGAGGGCTGAGAGATGTTCTGAACTATGGGTATAGCAATAAGTTAATGATTGTTTCATTACTTTATCTATTTAACAGAATAATAGTATTCTGTTTTCCACCAGGACTTATGACCTATAGCTTGGGTAAATTCTTTTTTTAAAAAAATTACAGATAAATTACAAACTAATTTTTATGTTCTTTTTTCATTCTTTGGAGAAAAAACGTAACCAAAGAACACTAACATTTGAGTTAACAGAACAATTTTTCAAACACAAGAAATCGCTTAATGGTACTTTAACTAGTCATTAATTACAGCAGTTAAACTAATAGGAGCAAATTTTTAAGAGTAGGTGGAAATTCTTCATGCTAACATATTTTGCCAAGTAACAGCATAGCCTATTGACTGTGATGTTAAATTTTTATTGTCAATAGACTGGATTTGGAACCAGTAGACACACCTTTGGGCATATATTTGAATGTATTTCTAGAGAAGTTTAATGGAAAAAGAAAGACACACCCTGAGTGTCGGTGGCATCATTCAATGGGCTGATGTACCATTCTGGGGGTGGGAGATGGTAAAGTGGGTGGAGAGCATCAGCTCTCATCTCTATCTGCTTCCTGGCCACAGACTCCATGTGACCAGCTGCCTTGTGCTCCTGCTGCCAGGCCTTACTGCCTTCTTCCCCAAATTGTTCTTAAATTCAACATCTAAGCACAGTGATGAAAGAAGTAACTATTTCATGTATTAAATATAGCAAACCATAATGCTTACTACATGAAGGTATTTCATGTTACTAAGAACATGGTACAGATAATTGACAGTGTAGCAAGTGGAGGTTCCTTTTATGTAATTCAAACTTTAGTACATTTTTCCCAACGTGATGCACCTCTCTTTGTTTGCCATATGTTGGTCACTCTATCAGGGAAACATCACCCCATTTATAAAGGGAAACTAGTGAGGATATCGAACTGTTTCGCTGTTTTGTGAAACAGCAGTTTCACGTTGTTAGTAATGCACCAAAGATTAAACCTTAGAATCAATAATTTTATTGCAGAGTATAGTGGTATATTATTTGTGTTTTAATAAATAAAGCTTTCTTGAAGATTAGAGGGTAAAGCAGCCATACTATCAGCCATACAAGCCAAGGAGTGGTGGCACACACCTTTAATCCCAGGAGGCAGACAGATCTTTGTGAGTTCAAGGCCAACCTGGGCTACACAAGATTGAATCTGTCTAAAAGAGAAACAGAGCTCACACAAAGGTGATCCCAGCACTTGGAATCACAGGCCTTTAATCTGAGCACTAGGGAAGTGGAGACAGGAGTGATATGAATGAGTGGATAGAGGAATATAAGGGGGAAGAGGCAGGAACTCCGTGGAGTGTGGGGTGTGGAGTCTTCAGGATTCATGGATACAGGATCTCACGCATTTTTGTCTGAGATAGAGGTAAGAGCCAGTGGCTGGCTGCTTTGCTCTTCTGATTTTCAGATTGAACTCCAATATCTATCTCCGAGTTTTTATTATTCATACTACAGCAGAGATAAGACTGGGTAGGATTAAATTCAAATATAGGGCATATTTAAGAAACTCCTTACTTGGCTAGGACACGAACTTGCTCCATCATGAAGAATAAAGGGAGGCAGATTTTAGAAGTCATCACACACCACTGAGAAATATGGGTACTCATCAGTTCAGAGTGTGGAAGCCTATAGTTATCAGCTATGGCTTTTATTTTTCAGAAGGTGTCTCAGGGTCCTAGGGATGCAGTCCCTGTCAGTAGATAGTACTAAACAGCTGAAGCAGTTGAGCCCTTCTCACTCATTAAAATCAGAATGTTGATACCAGAGTAAGAAAAACTAATTAATTACAATTTAATAATTTTGTGTAGGAAAATAATGAGAAGATATATTGTCTAATTTCTCACTGTATCTCTAGAACTAAGTATAAGGTTGAACACACACTAGGTAAGTACTATAAATATTTGTTGAATAAATGACTATGTATAATATACTGATGCAATAGCATCAGAAAGAGGTAGAAACCTCCAATGTCTGTGGTTACATGAAACTACTTATTATGCATCTTTAATTTAATTAGCCAGAAATTTTATTCAAATATCTGGCCAATTTCATTTTTAAACAAAGGGTTGAATTGAGTCTACCTAATGAGTTATCCATATAATTTACTAGCATGGATAATTGAACTATAGATTATTGTGGTATCATAAGTGAATATTTCTGATTAAAGAAAGTAAAGTGGAGCATAAACAATCATCACGGCTAAGTCAATCTGAAAATAGAAATAAAACTTAGGGTACTGTTAGTAAGGTAAGTTTACAGACATATAGCAATGTCTTACAAAAACAGAAAGGCAGGACCTCCTATTTAAATAAGAAAACATCTACAGGTCTTTCCTCAATGGTATGATACAATGACACTGTATTTTTTTATTATTTTTTTTTGGTTTTTTTGAGACAGGATTTCTCTGTGTAGCAGTCCTAGCTGTCCTCTTGTAGATCAGGCTGGCCTCGAACTAATGGAGATTGGCCTGCATCTGCCTCCCGAGTACTGGAATTAAAGTCATTGCTACCACAGCCCAGTGACACTATATTCTTAATGCAAGTATTGCCTCCAAAATTCCTATGCTGAATCCTAATCCCCAAGGTAAGATTATCAAGAGATTGGAGCCTTTGGGACATGATTACATCACAAGGGCAGGGTGCACATGAATTGAATTTGCATCTTATAAAAGAGGCCTAAGATAGCTTGTTTATTCCTTACACAGAGGTCATTTCCAAATACTAAATCTGCTGGCCCTCTTCATCGTGGATTTCTCAGCCAGAACAAAGAGCAATAAATTTGTTGTATATAAACTACCTAGTCTAAGTTATTCTAGCAGCCAAAATAAAGAGAACAATTATAATGTAATTATCTTTAAAACTTTTCATTATATGTATGTAACTGTCACTCTGAGTGTGTGTGTGTGTGTGTACATGCATGTAAGGATGTGCACATGCTAAGGCATGTGTGTGTAGGTCAGAAGACAACTTGCAGGAGTGGGCTCTGTCCTCTGCCATAGGGATCCCAGGTATTGAACTCAGGTAGTGAAGCTTAGTAGCATGTCCTTTATCCATCTTGCCAGGCCTATATAATTATCTTGTCCTAGAACAAATTCCCTACAAGATACTAGGAATACAATTATACCTAAATCAAAATATATGATCAAATAGATTGAAATGGCATTTTATGTAAAGGTTGTTCTTAGTCTATAGAAAAAAAGGATTGGATTTCCTAAATTGCATGTGCAGTGAAATCTTTGTTTACAACTTGCTATTTGGCAAAAGTTAGGAACGGGGCGGGAGGGCTAGGATGTTATTACCCACAGTCTGTTAAAGAGTTCTGAAAATGTTATAGATCATCCTCAAATTATCAAAGTCGATGGGAAAAAAACAGAATATTTGATTAGAGGTTTTATTAACACACATTTCCACACATTTTCTGTGCAAACTGAAATCTACTTCCAATGTCAATATTTTGGAAGGTTTTTAATTACAGAAATCTTCAAATTTATGAAAGTGTGGATGCAACAAAAGAAAAGAAACAGTTGTACGGATTCTAATGGGGAATTTGAGTAAACAACAATGAGCAGCATAACTTCATGGAATATTTTTATTGAATGAATTTCAACTATATGACTATGTGTACATCATGCTTTTAGCTGATTCCAGCTTCCTATGTTTGGAAGTGCACTTTCTGGTCTTTGCTTTTTCCATACTGACTTCAATCAAGGTCCATTTCCAAAAATGTAGTAAGCTGTATAAATTGCTCTTCTCTTCGTGACTTTGCCCCCCAAATCTTTTCTCTGCTGTCTTAATCACAACATATGGAATACAAAGGGAAAGATATAACCTCTTTTTTTGGTTTATATTCTTAGAGCTGAATATATATGTGTATATATATATGAATCTTCTCCAGGTTTTCATTAAAAATAACTTTTTAAAGGAAAGTCACTGGTTTTGGAAAGGAAGTATGGTGGGAAGCCAGCCAAGCTCATTGTCCCTTTTTTGGCCACCTTCCTATTGCAGCTGGTTATCTGAAGGCTGGGCAGTATGTAAAAATATCATGTTAGAACGGCTAAATTTGTGCTTTTCTCTTCTCCCTGGAAACCTGTTTTAAAAGAACCCTGAATTTCAGTTGATCATTGTTATTAACATAAGAACCCTTACCTAGTCTAAATGCTGAAAATTATTTTATTTGAACCTTTTTGAGCAGAGAAATACCTATCCACCATTTTGAATAAAGCTTTGAAATGCTAATGGCATTTGAGAATATTCTGGTTGAATTTCCAACTGTGATTTTCCTTTGATTAAAATAAATAAATAAATAGTAGATCACCAACTTTGTCACCTGAGCATTGTTAAAGCTGACATTTGCAAAACAAGTATGCTAATATGACATTTCCCTGTCTTCTTGGTACTGTCTTATGATCTGACAATGAACCCAGAGAACTTTCTGAGAAACCTTTGGTATTTGACCAAGTGCCACCTGTACATCAGGTGATTTCAAACTACTGTCATTTTCCTGCCTCCCTGCCACAATTTAAAGGAAGTGCCCTGTCTCCCAACCAAATATACGAGAGCAGCTAGTTCAAAGACTGTTTTTTAGAATCTGCAGAGTCTTTTTAGTGAAAAAGTATTACTAGGGACCTTCAGAAACAAGTAGTTATAGTTTGGAAAACTTGGGATTTCATAGGTTTCATAAGAGCCAAGCCAAATCTCATTCTTTATTTCATAATCAGAAAGAGAAATGGGATCCCATAGGAGTTATTTCATAACATTGCCTTTACTTCTTAGCAAAATATGAATATTGTTAGTACATTTAAATTCTGGGACACCTTAAAAAAACTCATTCATTGAGGATCATGAGTTTGTATTGTTTAAAAAATATTAATTATTTGAGCCCACTACTATTATTTTTCAAAATGGATAGTATCAAACTGCCTTCTAAACTCAAGTCAATGGCTTTTGAGGTATAGTTTCTTTGGTTGTGTGTTTGTTCTTTAAAGTGAAAATTTTAAATGCCCCATGTTTTTAACTTAACTTTTTAAATAATTTTATATATGTGTACTGTATTTATATAATTTCCACTCCTGCCTCTGGCCCTGCAACTCCTCCCCATATATTTCCTTGAATTTATGACCTCTTCTTCTTCAATTGTTGTTATGCAACATTTATATACTCCTAGATAAATATATCCTACAGAATCCATTTAATGTTACATTGTTGCTCATATGGAAAAGTGTTTAGGAATTACAACTAGTGATTAGATAACTCATCAATGGTGTTCATCTCTGGAGATTGGACTAGAGTTCAAGAGGTCTCCAAGAATACAAGCTATTACGTTGCCTTTGGTTGCTTCTCCAAACTTAAGGAAAGTTCCTATTACTGAAGACACCACACACTTTCAGCATAGGACTTGGAGGAATCGAGCTATAAATGACTGGAAGCCTCCTTCCTAAGGCTAGCTTTCATAGTATGCAAAGGTGCTATATCCAAGGTATGGAGAGAGAAGAGCGATCAATAGTCCTACCCAGCTGTAAAACCTAAGAATGACAACAGTGACCAGCACGACAACATGTCTCTCAGGGTGCAACAGTGACACTTATAGATTGGAGGCAATAAAGAGTTGTCTAGTTGGACTTAAGGCCTGCTCAGTAGGAGAGAATTCACATCTTGTACTTAAAACCTACCCAAGTCCCATAGCTTCTGGGGTAGTAGATTCTAGAGGAGAACTTATTACTAAAACTTTCCTAAACCACTGTAATTTCTGACTGCATTATAGATATGTGTTTTTATACACACAGATAAGTGTAGCTCTCAACTTTCATCAAAGAAACCTCTTTCCACAGCAAACAGACACCATTTCAGAGAGCTACAGCTGGTCAAAATGCATAGAATATGTTCCATATTTTAATGTGAACCCATTTTAAAGCATTTATTAAATATTTTTGTCTGTAAAAAAAATGAAATCGTGAATTTTGAAGAAAAATGGATGGACCTAGAAAATACTATATTGAGTGAGGTAACTGAGCTGCAAATCCCCATATTTGAGTATACAACATAGAGTAAGCACAAAAACTAGGAAAATATAACCAGAGATGGGAGGGAGATTTGGGAGTGAAATAGCAGGATACAGGTGAATTGGAGTGGGGAATGAAATCATCGGAATTGGGCTCCATCTGGGTGGAGAAAGGGCAGTAAATGCAAAAGGAGAAGGGGGGTAAGAGACAAATAACACTGAAGTTGTTTGATAAAGCCTTAAGGAATCATATTCTATATTTGCCTTAAACTATATATAACACATATAAATCAATGTGCAAACATACATACATAACATATCAAATACATTATACATATTATAAATTATATGATATTAAAGCTTCAAATGCATGTATTATGTTAAATAATATATTAAATGATATATGTAAAGATTTTTATTGTATATGAATACATTATATACAATTATACATAATACACATATGTGTATATGTATATATATGGAAGTTAAAACCTGTGGGTTGTCAGTGCTTCCCACAAGAAGCATAGACTAACAAAAACTCCAGTACCAGGGACAAGAAATCTTTCAAATGGTTAGTTGGGAAGGTGCAAGTGACTCTCAAAACTATATAGATTACCAATATAGACCTGGGTGGTCGCCTCTCAGGGTTTAGAGTTGGCCCCTTATTGTTGAATACAACTCACACTCAAGACACGGGACTCAGGTGATTCTATCTAGATCTGCTCTAAAAGCCTCTTTCCTGTGGTCTAGCTTCCATGGTTCCAGAAAACACTGGGCAAGGTGCCAAGGGAAGGAAGCAATCACACAGTTTTACCCAGCTGACGTCACCTATGCATGACAACAATCCCAAGCTTGACAAGATACACATAAAGGTGCAGGCGCTGGCACTCGCATGTTAGTAGCAACCAACAACTGTCTAACTGGACATCGAGCCCATTCAACAGGAGGGAAATCATGCCTGGTACTGGAAACCTATTCAGCTTCCTGAGGATGATGAGGTCATTGACCTGAGAAAAGTATCTACTTCTGACCCTTTGCTAGACCAGCATAAGTACCTGTTGCATTCTAAATCTAATCCTTAAACCCACAGATAGTGTAACAGACATCCCTCAACCTCTAATCAAAGAAATGGAGGCCGTTACAGAAAACCACAACTTAACACAATGCAAAGATCAATAGACCATGACACGTATCTATTGATACATATATTTCACAGTTCCTGCATCCTTGGCTCAGGGAACATGGTCGAAGTGGATGTGGAATGATAGATAATACCCAGAGTACTGAAAAGTCTGCTGTGAAATAGTTTCTTCTAAGAATGGCTGCACAAACAAGACCAGAACAATGGCAATATCAATGGATACATTAATGTGAAAAAGGAAAATTTCATAGGGTTATACCCCTAGAAAAAGAACTAAAGGCAACTAATGACTGATAGATGAAGAATTAGCCTCTTTCAGGGATGAGCACCCTTATTTATTGTCCAGTGTAGAGTAATCATCCCTAAAAACACAATAAAAATGAACCCAGAAGTTATATATATATAAAGCACACATATATGTGTGTGTAAAATAATAAAGAAAAAGAGGCTATCAGATTGACCAAGGCATGGGGATATTTGAGGGAAGGTAGCTGGGAAGGTCTAGAGAAGAAAAGATGAAGCTAGAGGGAGAAAGGTTATCAATTAAAAACATAAAATATTTTTAGCCACTTAATCTGTCCTTAAATGGCTGGTACAGTATGTATACTTCCAGAGACATATTTGGCTTTAGCATTTGGCAGATTTGGGTAAAACAAATAATCAAACTGACAAAAATTCAATAGCAACAAACCACTATTGATGTTGCTACTGAAGGAAACTGACTATTTTTGTATAATTTAGATAAAAACAGTAAACTCAAGCCTTTAGGTATTCCTTAAGTATCAGTAAAGATGAGCTAGAGAGATTCTTCAGTGGTTAAAAGCACTGACTGCTCTTCCAGAGGACCTAGGTTCAATTCCCAGCACCAACATGGCAGCTCACAACTGTCTGTAACTCTAGTTCCAGGGGACCTCACACCCATTGCAAAGCATCAATGTATATAAAATAAAATAAAATAAGATGAGATAAGATAAAATAAAAAGAATCAGTAAAGACAAAGTTATTAAAAGTTAGATAGAAATATAAGAATGCCACGGGACTTCCCAAATCCCTTAATTTATTATATATTAATATTTGTATAAACAGTCATATGGATGAGAAGACTCTACCCCGAGATGAAGAGCTACAGGCAATTAGTGGCTACAGAGAGAGGGAGCATCAGTTTTCTCCTGGGACAAGATCCTACATAGTCTATCTAATTAATATTTGTCAGCCCTTAACACACACACACACACACACACTTGTTCAACACTAAGTGGGCTCAGAAAGTTGTGAATCTGTATGTTTGCATGTGTGCTTCTATGTCTCTCTATATTTATATATGTGTATGTAAATATATAACATGTGTATATATATTTTATACATATACATTTAAAGAGGAAAAGGTCATGAATCAGAAAAGATGTGGAAAGACACAGCAGGAGTTGGAGGAGGAGAGAGTTAAAAGGATTTATTTTTTTAACCTTCTTTACTAAAAACATAATCCATATATATTTTTGGGCCCCTGTCTTATATATGATGGCTGTGTTCTGTCGTTTTTTTTTTTTTTTACTTTTTTACAAAATTGATAAAATGTGTTTCTCAATGAAGTAACTTCATCATTGAAAACCTAGTCAACTATTTGTGAAGTACAGGCAAAACATGGCAACACTCCTGGCATTTCTGTTATGTCTTATCCACAAATTTAAATCAACTTTATGATAGAAGGAGGTTTAAGTCTCCTTATCTAGAAAGAGCTTTGCTAAAATATTTCTAACTCTCTACAATAATTAAGTCCTAATAAGTCAAACATAATTTTGTCTGGGATCTTCAGTTCACAATTAACATATTACATATAGAATTGTATATGGCTGTTGCTATGCTAGTTAAACAGTTGCAACATACAGAATGTATCTAGCAAAGTAAAAGTTACACTACATGACTCTTTGATTTTTGATTTTTCAAGACAGGATTTCTCTGTAGCTTTGGGGCCTGTCCTAGAACTAGCTCTTGTAGACCAAGCTGGCCTTGAACTCACAGAGATCCGTCTGCCTTTGCCTACTGAGTGCTGGGATTAAAGGCCTGCACCACCACCACCCACCATCTACATGACCTTTTATGAAAGAAAAATGGCTAATATTAATCTAGACTCATCTTTATTTAAAATAAAGTATCATTTATCATTGAGCCCTTTTCAATATAGCTGTAATAATATTTTTTCAATATTTAACACTTATTCCAAGACAGAGGTAAAAACCAATGATATTATTATTTGGCAAGAAGTGTGGGTATTGGAGCGTATTCTCATTATGTAGTTCCAAAAAGTGTGGAGTTTACTATGTAGACTAGACTGGCCTCCAACTTGCAGTGATCCTCTTACAGAGTGCTGGAATTAGAGATGTAGGTCACTACCTCCAGCTAAAAACAATGTGATTCTTTATAACCAAAAAGCAGACTGTTGAGATGAACTCAGTCTAAAATAGGTTAAGCATCACGATAGCACAGAGGTATTAAGTGGGAGAGTTAAGAATGCTCTGCTTCCTCTACCCCAAATATTACTACTACTTCAGCATTCTTACATAATAATATGCATAATAATCACACAGAGTACTGAAAGAAAACTGACTTTTAAACCTTACTCAAGAGATCCTGATTCAGGACAACCAGCGTGCATATTTGCGTAGTCCTTCAACATCTTCAATGACTGCTAAGAAAGAGAAATGGCTTCTACAACTAAACTTTCTGGCCTGTTAGTGTGTGTATATTAATACCTTTTCACTCACTTCTATACTCATCTCTAAATACTAAGAAAAATTATTTCATCCTTTTAGCAAATGACTATATGTACATATTATTTAATACTTAGGATTAATTGAAAATCTTAGCATTTGTCTTTGAGAAAAAGAAATGGATGAAAATGCAAAAATAGGGATGACTAACTGCCTTTTAAAATTATGCTTTATGCAAACTACAAGCTCATTACTCATTCAACACATATCTCAAGAACCTTGTACCTGCCAGTAATCATACAAAGCTCTGGGATAGACAGTATAGAAAACAAAACATCTATGTGCCTTGAAGTCAACAATAATAAACTTGAAGAAAATCTACCATCCATAAACAAAGTGTCATTATTACAAAGGATATCTGGATCATCCTTAAATTAATATATGGTCCTATGAGGTATGGGGTATATTAAAATAATTCCTTTTAAGTAAATATAGAAAGAAATGAAGGTGAACAGGCAGATACTACCACCAATGTGAATAATCTAATGAACAATCATGTTTTCAAAGCTTCTGACTAGTCAAAACAAAAACTTAGAAGAAGAAAAGCAGGAATGTTTTATTATAATATTTTAAAATACTGTAATACTTAGGAAGCTGTAGTCACAGGTAAGATTTACTTGGATGTTTGTGATCAGATAGTTTTAACATCAGAACCCTGTGATTAGAACTCTATGGGTGGGTTCCTTGAATGCATTAATTTCTGAAAATGTATATAAAAGCATTTGTGTATGCATATTCCCCTCTGTCTAGACAGCTCATATTTTTGCTAGACTCTAAAAAGTGGCCTTTACCCATATGTACATTATTGCCACAGTCTTTTTTAATGCTATTTTTAAATGGAGCATGGTGAAAGACACCAGAAAGGAAAGAATGGGCTACGGGCAACACAAACGCTTTGCAGTACAGGGAGGAATAATAACTGGTAAGCACTTTAGCAGAGTGCCAGCCGTGTTATGAGCCAGTTTCGAAATGACAGAAAGTCAAGTTTGTGCCTTAAAACATCCTTGAAATCTCCCTAATGGCGCTACATTTGTGTATATGATGAATAGTAAATTTGATGAGAATTTTCTACCTACCAAGGAATTATAAAAGATCACCACACTACATTCAAGCCAGGTCTGAGGCTACTTAATTCTAAATCATGTTGAGAGTGGTCCCAAAACAGATACATTGATTATAGCTTTGACAAAGTATGTGTTTAGAAGCCTGTAGGTGTTGGAAGAAGAATGCAAAAGTGGATAAAATGAGACTTGAATAAATGTAGTCTTATCTGAAGGTCACTCAAAGGGAAGAAAATACTAGTTCACTTACAAACCAGCACGTATAGCTTTGAATATTTAAACAAGTATTTAAATAATCCTCTTTCGCTTTACCACTGCCATCAGCATCCACAGAGAAATCCCATTTGATATGCTCTTTGTTGCACAAGCCTGGCAGAATTCATGGTCTTAATTCACCAGCTAAATCTCAGATCATCAGTCTACCCATTATTCTTATGCATCACTGATCATACAGAAAGAGGATGTGTTTGATCCCTTCTCTTTTCCAGTCATGAGAAAAATGTGCACCTGCTTTTGATTGTCACTTGCATTTGTATGATGTGTGATGAGAAGATGGAAAAGGTCTGAGCTAACTGGCTCAAACAGGACCTGAATCTTCAACTATGATTCCCTTCTAACATAGAACTCTTAGCAATTTAGTTGGACATTGCTTCTATATTAAAAGAAGTCTTTAAGTATAATCATGGAAATAAAGTTTTCTTCTAAGGATTTTCCGTACCTATTCCACCCCCCTCAATCTTCCTCTCTCTCAGACTCTTGTTTTTAATTTTTTTTTTGAAGAACCGGGTAGCCTGCATTGTGTCAGAAAATAACCTTCTATCTTTCCCACAATACCACAATGAAGTACTATATGAACTCCAAAGCAAATGGCTACCACAAACATTACATCATTGAAATTAGTATGTAGGCTCCATTTCATTTTGGCCATAGGGATACTCTTAAGCTAAAGTTTTCAATTTCAGAAAGACCTCATAAATATTTATCTTTTAAGAAATATCCAAATTCAAGGCTAATAATAAGTCCTGGGCTCTGTACAGAACAGATAGCAGGTTTGTTTATCATCTGCCTTCACCACCCCTGGAATGGTAGCTTTTTGAGAACATAGACTTTGTTTTGGTCACTACCATATTCCCTGAATCTAAAACAATGCCAGGAGCCCATTAGATGGTCAGGAAATGCTTCCAGCTGTGGAAATGAGCAGGATAGTTTCTGATCATTGTAGACTTCCCTAAATACTTCTGCTAAGAAAGCCTTATTACTTTTTTATTTCTAAATAATATCCCACATTACTAAGTGACATTTTTCACACTGGTCAATTAGGATATCTGATTTAATTCAGAAACCAGTATGCCAAGGTCATGCTTCTCCCAAGAGCACGGTACATTTGACTAATTATCACCATTTGTAAATCTTAAGCTTTTTCTATTAGTCTGTGTTATTTGTTGGATATTGCCTGTCTCTAGTTGAGGCTCGGGGTTATTTTAGAAGCTTTAAAACGGCCGTATATATTTAAACCCATTTCCCAAGCACTTCTCTGTTTGTAATTATAGCTTATTTCCCTCTTCCTTTTTTTCCCTCCAAAGTAAAAGGCAGGCATTTAAAAATCTCCTCTAAGAACTTGGACTAAAGTAAACCTTGTTAGAAGGTGTATTGTTTGTTGAAAAAGAAAGAAAAACCTAGTCTTCTAATGTCAACCTTGTTACCAACTTTCCCTTTGTGCAGTTCTAATAAAAGAAATATATATATGTACTCTTGAACTAGAGACACTCCAGGGATGAGAAATTAAATAGACTGGCTCAAAGTAACCTGGATACAAACAGATGGACAAATGCTGGGTCTTCAGCTGCACCATTCAGTGGGGTTTCCGTTCGCCAATTTGAAGGTCTCTGAGGATGAGAGCCTTTACACCTGGCACATCTGTGCTCTAGATCCCCTGCCTTTAAAATGACTTTTCTGAGTGTTATTGGAAACAGCCACATTAAGATAATGGCAGGCATGACAGTGAAGCATGCTCAAGGGAAGCAAAATAAATGAAATCAATTAGTATCATAAATATTGGTTCCATTTTCGCATGTTTTTAGCATGTGTTACATATATACACAACACCCTGAGGTTCCAAGTATTAAATGACTTGCTTTCATCAGATACCAGCAATTAAAAGAAAAAGACAGAGGTATTTCTGTTTTTCTATTCTCAATCCTTTTCTCTTTTCAATATCACCTGAATTTATGAAGCACAACGGAACAAAAATGCTTCAATACAATCCATTGCTTGTGTAAATAAAGAAATCCAGATACAACAACAGTGGTTTAAATAAACCTATTTAATAGAAAACTGCATGTTCTAATTTAATTGATTTAAGGAAAACTCACTTGTATCCCAATATAAATGAAGACAAAATGAGCCTGACCAGCGGCTCTGTTCAAATGGGCACTAGCAGAATGTATCATTTTGAGGTCAGCTGTCATTCTGTTTGAATGGGTCCCTGAACAGATCACAGAGCAGATGGAAAAGGCCAGTATGACATGACTCTCTGACTTAATTATAACATTATCAAGACAGCATATGGACTTTGTATGTACTAAAGAATTTTATTCAGTGAATTTATTTGCACATAAATTCTGTGATGTGCTTCATTTAGTTTTATGCTACCTTCAATATTTATATTTCACTTTAATTGAATCATTTTTATCTATGGATTAATAGGTCAGGCTGTTCTACCAATTACAGCTGATTCGTGTTGAAGCCTGTATTTTTTTTTTTGAAGTGGAGAATTTGAATTTATGTCTTACTCAAGATTGCTCAATTTAGAACAAGATTTCACTATTTCCCATGGCCATCATTCCTAAAATTGAAGGAAAAAGTCTTAATGACTAGGTTTGTCATACCTTTGGAGGTTCAAAAAACGAGCTCCCATCTTCTGTTTTTAATTTTCTTTTCTTTTTCTTTTTTTTTTTTTTTTAAAAAAAAGAACTGGTCTGCTGTTTAGTAAAAGTGCACAGCAGGGCCACAAAATCCCAGAGAAAAGTCAATCAGTTTTGTGGGAAACACATCACCTTACAACCCATCCAAAAGTCGAATCTTTGGGAGCTACAGATCTAATTCATTGAAAAAAGGACTTTGGGAGTTCCAGGATTTTCCTGCAAATCTGTCATATGAAACTCTGCATGGACATGGTATGCATCACTAGAAAATAATTTAAAACTTCTGCAGACATTGGGGAGTATAGTCTAAGTGCTAAATTTAGGTGACAGCACAGATAAAACAGGAAGTGAAATACTGCCAAAAGAAAGCAGCCCTTGACTTGGTCAAAGCCAGAATTTAGATCCACAGTCCACAATATATCATCAGTTGTAATTTAACTCGATTCTCAGAAGAGCAATAAAATGGTGGCTCGGGAAGAGGGCAGTAACATCACATACATACCAGCCTTGCTTCCTACTCCAAAGGATCTTGCTCTTGATCTTTGCCAAAGGCAGATTTAATTTGAACTCAAATAAATATTAAGGCAGAGAGATAAATGGATAATGTTCTGATGACGAATATTTAAAGGTTAGTTCATTTATTTGAAATTGCTAGAATAATTCAAATGAGAGAGTAGCTCTTTTTCACCTACATAGAGACACATATATTTCTTGAAGTCTTTATGCCCTTTCTTCCTATGTGAGGACATTAGAGGGTCTGAATGTAAGTGTCTAGGACACACTTATAAAGGACTTTCTAATTTAAGTGAACTTTCCTTTTTCATCATAAAGACGTCTTGCCACAGTTCACAGATCTACTGAGACAGTGTCAGAAGCAGCAGCACAGCCTCTAGTGTCAGACTGTCTAGTTTGAGGCTCAGCTAAACACTTAAGAGACATGAGACCATAGACAAGTCTAAGTCTAAATTTTCTTCTCAGTAAAAACTAAAAAAAATACAATATCTCTGTTATTCTTGATTCTCAAGACTGAATCAGCTTACACAATATGCCTGAAGAGAGTGCCATAAATGTAGCTGTTTCAATTACGAAAGTCATTTAATTACCATAGTCAGTCTTTATCACCGTTAGCATTAAAATAATGGCCTTTCATAATACGCTGGTCAATTTGTCTACAGTGCTAACTATTCTATCTTAAACTTCAGTGCTCACGCTGTATATTCTTTGTGTACCATAGCTGCACAGATTTTGTTCGCACCTTTTCCTCCAACACTGTCTGGGTTAACATACTTGGAGAGAGTGAGCTAATCTTTGCCTGGAAAAAGCCAATTTGACTTCCTTCAAAATTCAAATAAAGAAAAAGAAAAAAAAAACATATTTAAGACTAGAATAAATGCCGCAGCAACCTAAAGCTCCTGCTGAGCTAGAGGTATGGGAGAATAAACATTAAGAGCCAGACAGAAAGCCATTTTGCAGAATCTAGGGTCATGTTGCTGTTTAGAAAGAAGCAGAAATGACAAACTGTGTGGTTCCAGAATGCCAGAAACAGGGAGGTGTGTTGACTGATAATTTTAGCTCCTTTGCAATAAGGTTTCATATAACTCCCTTTACTCTCAAAATATTTTTCCTTTACGCATCTGAACTTAAATTCCTCCTGCTTATATTCTCATTCCCTCTAAACCCAGCCTAGGTTCTCTTCAATGGGATATACATTGTTCAAGTTGATTTATTGAGTTCTGTAAAACACACCAGAAGTCCATCGTGAGAGAACTTATAGCTCAAAACTTGGCTATACCACAGGTCAGTGTGTCCTGTGAAACGACACAGATGAAGTGAGCCTAGTATCTCTCTAATACTGCCATTCATATATGACATGTCCCCAAGAAACAAGTTTTAAAATCCAGTGTACTATTAGCTTGCCAAAAAAGCATAATTTATATTTACATAATTTTAGACAGCAAAGAAAAAACACATGTACTTTAGTTCCTACATGTCATTTCTCTCTTTCCCTCCCTCACACCCATCCCTCTCTTACCCTCCCCTACTTTGTGTGTGTGCGCACGCGCACGCATGTGAGCATGCATGTGAATTATCAGAACTGAAACGGGGATGAAATCTAGAGTATTGTGAAAGTTAGAAAAGTATTCTACCACTGAGCAACACCATAGTTCTTTTTAAACTATTGAGACAGAGTTTCAGTTGCCCAGGCTGCCCGTGAACCTGCAATTCTTACTCAGCTGGAATTAAAGGTAAGCAATATGACATTGGGCTATGCGTTGCCATTTTTGCTTTTTGTTAGAGTTGTATACCATATGGGTTTTTTTTTTGAGCTATTGCACATGATGGACATTTTGTAATATACTCACACATCTCTGCTGACAGGGGAATAGCTATCTGTGCATGCCATTCCCCAAACAGAAATAGTCAGCTATCATTTAAACATCAAACCTGGACAAATGAAAAGCAATATATATTTCAAAACAACAGTAGACATTGCATTTAAGGCCCTGGAGGTTTGGGGCTTTTGTGATATCTTCTGCTCTTTATTTCCTTTTCTTTACTTGGATAACTTAGTATTCTAAAACATACCCACAGAGCTGAGGTAGCGAAAATATAATGGTGGTCTGCTCAGACAATTCACATGAATCACCTCTTTGGAGAACATTTAATTCTAACACAAATTGCCCTCAATTTGCAGGCATATTTGTGAATGTATTAAGTGGATTAGTCAGTCCTGAGCTACCACTAGCTGCTGCCAACATGCAAGCAAGGGAGAGTAGCTGTTGGGTAGTATTCTTTTCCTTTCATCTCACCAGCCCTAGGGCCACAGGACTTTTTCAATATTGCCTTCCTTACCTGTTGGGACTCACAAACCTGACAGAGAATAACTTCTCACTTTGACAGCTTTTTGCTTCTGGATTACCAAAGATCCCATTAAAATTTTCTGTTAATTCTTATTCAGATATTTCCGGACTTAATCATGCTATACATTCTGATTGCTATCATGGTGTGTGAACTTACTCTTCTTAAATCATGACTTTGGAATTTCTGCTCAAACATTCATTGAGATTTATGAACCTAAACAAGAACTTTGAGTCTGTCAGGCAAGAATTAAGAAGCAATTCCAAAGAACAGTTTATTTCTGCCTTTATTCTGCATAGTTCTGCAAGATAGGAATTGGATTACTATACTTCATGCACTGAAGTGATACTAAGCATCTTAAGCCTTCAAGCTTAAAACCTCAGACTCTGGCTTCTTTTCTCCAGCAATGTAGTTGAGTTACACTTACTGTATCCTTCCTAGGAGCAGTGTAAGCTGGTTGAGATAAAAGACTACTGACTCAAGGCCTGATTCAACCCCATCATGTACAGAGTTCCTAACTATGCATGTTTGGGAAAGACAATAATGATTCTCCCTCCTCATCCTTTGGGATAAGCCCAGAGGATTATATCTCTTCTATTAGAATCAAGATATTAAGAAAATGACAAGAGAACCTCCTACAAAAAGTCCTAACTCCCCAAACATATTGTTATACTCCCTTTACCATATTAAGTCTCCTACCTTATCTTTAATCAAATCCACTGTTTCTGACAAGCCATTGAACAATTTGGTATTAATGGAAAAATAATTAATCTTTGCATCTATACTGCTGTACAAGAGTATAAGATCAAGTCCACTCAAATTCTGGAGCATTTGGGGTAGATGATCTCCAGGCCCCACCTTATCCTGAGGAGTTATTGATGGTGCGTGGTTGCTGGTAGAAGGAAAATCATTTTTAGTGCGAATATAGAGTCACTATACATTCCCTATGCTGTAGTGAATTTACTGTGCACCCATATATGTATAAAAGCATTAAGTTGATTTGGTTGTTATCAAAAGAAATGACCTGAAGTTAGGAGGTGGGTCTGTATGACAGAGGAATGTGGAGGAAGTAGAGAGAAGAAGTGGGGAGTAGATACTATCACATTTTATTAGATATCTACATGAAATTCTCAAGAATAAAGAAAAATAACTTAAGAAAGAGTCTCAGAAATATTTTGGTAATTCTTCTCAGGACTTAAAGGAAACTGAAATTTTCTTATGAGTACATTTGTTAGCAACATTAAGTCAGCCAAGAAGAACTGTGGCTCCAGATAGGATTTATCCTGTGAGCTTGACAATAAAAGGCAAGAAAACCGTTGCTTTACAACTTTTATTTCCTAGGAAAAGTAAGTTCTATACTAGAACAGTTTTCTTGGCCAGAAATTTTAATCTTCAAAAGTATACTTGAATTAAAAAGGGTATTTCAAACTTCAGTCATATCTCAAATATTTGCATAGGGTTTTTTTTTGTTTTGTAAAAGGGTTACAGAGATTCTTGCATTCCATCACACTTTACATGGATCTTAGACATGCCTCTCAACTGCCTCTGTGCCAATTCACCCTTTTTCTAGTCTCACCGGGTATGTATGAACAGTGTGTCTACCAAGCCATGTAGGAGAAGGATAACTGTACATAGAAGTGCCAATCTTCCCTGAAAAAAAATTACATGACATATTTTAAAAATCTGCTTATGTAAGTATATAATAATGATGATAACATCTGCTGAATACCAAGTGAAGTGCTAGACTCCAATACAATGTGCTAGACTCTTCATATATAATTTCTCTGATTTTTTTGTTTTACAAATGTTCAAGCTAACTATTATCATCTTCATTTTTTAAATCAAACAGTGGAAGTCCAGATCAATTTAACAAATTTCCCAGAAGCACGTGGCTCATGAGAAGAGGTTTATATTTTGACCCCTGCAGTGTCTCAGTGGATTCCTGCTATGCTCCAGACACTATATATGATACTTCTCAAGTAGTGGCATATTTAATGCTCATAGTTCTAGATGTTCCTAAGCAAGTCTGAATCTCAACAAGAAAATAGGAAACTCTAAAACTTAAGAGTAATCTTTAAGTCAATACTATGCCCTCCATGCTCAGGAAGTCAACACTTCCTGCATTCCCAACACACTGGGGTAGGGTTCCTACCCTTCAGACTAGGGTAGGGGTTCTCATTCACGAAACAATGCAAGGCAGGGTTTATTCAGAAAAGCAGTACTATGCCTAAGATTTTGTGTGGTGCTACCACTGCAATTATTTTATACCTGGGTTATGGTATTTTGATTCCCATGAGCTGGAATTACACACACCAATGACTCTATAAATTTGGGGTCATGATGATGGCACCATATACATTTGACACCTAACATTTGGGATATGAATTCACAAAAAGAGCACTTTGCCTGTGGCTTTTTAGCCACTGGGCCAGGCCAGAGCTGCACGTGGGGATTGAACCATACCTGGCTAGGCTTTATTTTCTTTTTTTCCCCAAGCCTCTGGGTGAGTTTGGGATTTTCCTGTTGTAGCCACTCCGAAACAGTTTCCAGCTGCCACCCAAACTCCAGAAGCACCTGGGCTCCAAATGCCACAGAACTCACCATCTCACCAGCCCTAGATTGGCTGGTTCTGCCTTCAGGCAGCCCCCACCACACGTGATTTTTCCTAATAATCCCCTGTGTGTTTTTAGACAACAGGCTCTCTCTCTCTCCCTCTCCCTCTCTCTCCCTCTCTCTCCCTCTCTCTCTCTCTCTCTCTCTCTCTCTCTCTCTCTCTCTCTCTCTCTCTCTCTCTCCCTCTCTGTCTCTCTCTCAACACCCTGGATTGCAGGCTCTCCATGAGCCCTCTTCTCAGGATGCTGCCAAGGTAGGTAGCTGCTTTGAAATCCAGTCAGGCTTTCACAGGCAATAAGCTTCACATCTTCATCAACATCATTGATATGGTGTATTTGGTAAGAAAATTGGGAATTATTAAAGGGAGGAATTGCTTGATAAAGATGGGTTTTTCTCACATTAAAAAAATGAGGGAAAACATTACAATGGAAGGATTTGTGTTTCTGTATGATAATGTGCTAGGCAGTT
>PVIU01025607.1:0-23391 GCA_004026605.1 Ondatra zibethicus
TTGGCTACACTTCCAAAGGTCCTGAGTTCAATTCCCAGCAACCACATGGTGGCTCACAACCATCTGTAATAAAAATATGGTGCCCCCTTCTGGCCTGCAGGGACATATGCAGGCAGACCACTGTATACTTAATAAATAAATAAATCTTTAAAAAGAAAATGCCTCTATAAGATTTAGCTGTAGGGCATTTGTTTGTTTGTTTGTTTTTCAAAGCTGGGTTTCTCTGTGTAATAGCCCTGGCTGTCCTGGAACTCCATTTGTACATCAGGCTGTCCTTGAACTCACAGCTGGGATTAAAGGAATGTGTCACCAAGTCTAGCTTGTAGGGCATTTTCTTAATTAGTGATTAAAGGAACAGGGCCCAGCCCATTGTGGGTGGGTGACACCCAGGGCTGTTGATAAATACTTGGTTCTATAAGAAAGCAGGCTGAGCAAGCAATAGTGAGCAAGCCAGTAAGCAGCACCCTCCCATGGCCTCTACATCAGCTTGTGCCTGCCCCGTTTGAATTCCTGACTTCCTTCGATGATGAACAGTGATATAGAAGTATAAGTCAAATAAACACTTTCCTCCCCAACTTGAATTTCGGTCATAGTGTTTTGTTGTAGCAATAGAAACCCTAATTAAGACACAGATCAAGCAAATTTTCCCTTGGCTCCATGGCCACCTGATCAATGTAGCCCCCTCCCATTACAGATACAGAAACTAATGGCTCCAGGAATGGCACACACTGGAGACTATCACACAGACCACAGGAAGAGATGCTAAAACCCAGTCAGCTCCCTAGCAGCCTGATAGAAAGTATAGTCTTTCTGTATGTGAGCTCATCCAGAAAAGGAAATTCTAAGAAAGACTCACTCAAATACACATCCAAAGACCAGGAAGTACAAATATCAGAAGGTCTTACAAGAAGACCATCTCTCATTCAGCTCTCTTAGCCAAATCTTGTTCTCACTCCAGGCTAATGTGAGAAACAGCTGGGATCAGCCACTATTTCTCAGTCTTTAACAATGAAGACTGGGTGGGGGGTACTTCCTAAACAGGCAGAGCTGAGGCCTAGTGAAGAAGCCAGTATGTGAAAAGGTGCCTGAGTCCCAACTACAGAAGAACCAGCAAGGCATTAAGGAAGCAGCCTGCAGATGAAGTGTGAAGAGTAAAAGGAGGGAAGCAACATTCCAGTCAGCTACATGAGCTGAAAATGGAGAGCTAGTACGGCCCGGAATGTGGAAGGCCCTAAAGTCGAAGCCCATCAAGCACTGCTAGGGGCACAGAAAGAGAATGAGCAGGAGATTGGGCTAAAAAGCTGAGCAGCAGCCAGGTTAGAAAGGTGTGAGACAGCACAAAGAAACACCTGTGTGTAACAGGCGTTTCTACAGAAGCAGCCAAGGGGTTTTAAACCCAACCTGCCTTGGTGAGTGTTGCCTAGAGGACAAAGCCACGTTTTGCAAATGACAAATCCCTGGCAGACAAAATACTGGTGGAGCACCAAGTCCTTGCTGGGACCCCATCCACCATCTGCACTAGCAAGGAACTGACAGCTCCCTTCACTGTCTGGAACTCTGAGGTTAAATTCTGTGGTCTCCTCGGGCTTCTCCTCAGGGCTTCCCTGGTGGCAGACAATAAACACAAGGCCCACTGAAAGAGCAGGCAAGAACCCTGGGAGCCTGGCCTAGCTCTCTGCCAGCACTGCACGACACCGTGAAAACCCAGAGTGTGAGCATTCAAGAAGAAATGGGGTACACCTCTGCACATTCTCCTTCTGGGAGGCTTTCAGACTGTCACCCAAAACAGGAACACTGCCACAGGGGAGAGCTACAGGGCAGGACAACACAGGGACTGCACAGGTTCTCTGCAGGGTCCAGCCTCTCCTCTGCCCTGTCCTCAGCAGCAGCCTCTAGCAAGTCACAAGATTCCCCATCAATTCTGTGACACAGGAGCTCTTCTCAAAAGTACATGATATGGGCTGGAGAAGTGGCTCAGAGGTTAAGAGCACTGGCTGCTCTTCCAGAGGTCCTGAGTTCAATCCCCAGCAACCAAATGGTGGCTCACAATCATCTGTAATGAGATCTGGTGCCCTCTTCTGTTATGCAGGCAGAACACTGTATATATAAAACATAAATAAATCTTTAAAAAATTAAAAAGTACCTGATATGATACAACTTGGCAAGAAGCCAAGTGGAAAGAAATCTGTCTTTGGTAATGTGGGGTCACACTGAAAAGACTGGGATTGTATTAGTTTCCTATGACAAACAACTATAAAGATAGGAGCTTAAAAAGGTAGAAATATATTTTCTTTTGGGTCGTGAAACCAAGGTGTCAGCAGACTATCTAGTCAGTGAGGGCTGTTTCCTTCCACTTCTAACTTCTGCTGGTTACCAGCCTTCCCTGGCTTTGACTTGTAAATACATCACTGCAATCTCTGCTTTTGCCTTGGCAAGGTCATCTTCCTTCTTACTTCTGTCTCTCTCTGTATCTAAAGTTCCACCTTCTTATGGGCACCAGAGACTGAATCAGGGCCACCCAATGGAAGTATGACCTCGTCTTAGCTCAGCGACATCTACAAAGACCCTTACTTCCAAGCAGGTCACAGTCATAGTTCCATCCATACAAGTATAAGGGACAAACACTGTTTAACATAGTACAATGACAAACTACCATGTCAGGTGTAATGACACCCACCTGTATACTCAGGAGACTGACACAGGAGGATCAGAAGCACAAGGCCAGCCTGTAGTATGAAAGAGACCCTATCTTAAAACACACACGCGCACACACATACACACATCTTTGATGGAAAAGTTCATTGGCTTCTATACCTCCACACAGTAACTCCATTGTTTTCATATCTCAGTTGACTCTCAATTAAGTGTGAAGTAGTTCACACTTAAGGAGAACCAAAGTCTCAAGATGCAAAGGCAAAAGTCACACTGCCACATGGCTCTTTTTATATAACACTAGGCTCTTCATGTTTGTCCCTGTGACAGTAGGCCCTCCTACTATTATCCCAGTATTTTCCACTTGTCTCAAACTATGACATCGGTTTGTATAATAGTTCTTAACTGTTCAAGCCTGGTCCTGGTACGGTTAAAAAAAAAAAAAAAACCAGTGTCTGGGCACTTCTCAGGACTTCCTCCTTCTCCCGATCACTGTGGCCCTTCAGTCAGTAACTCCGGCTACCTCCCAACCACTCTGAAAGTACATTTTATGGCTGAAAGCAATGAATGTCAAAGTTTACAATTTTAAAACTCACACAATGGTGCCTCTTATGAAGTGCAGGAGCACAGCCCATTTTCTTTGCTACTGAATGGCTCTATTTAAGTTACTTCAATGTCAAAATCGTAAGGGCTGAAGGGATGGCTAACATCAGAATCTGAAGTTTCTGTATCTCAGACTTTGGTTTGGGAACAATAAACTACGTTTAAAATCTTGAGATGTGCTTGTCTGAAACACGGTCTAGTCAGTGGCTGACTTGATCTTAGGTATTTTCTGTGCACTGTGTCTTCATTCCCTAAGACCTAGAGAGGCGTCAGGCCATAACCAATCGCAGAAGGACTTTGGAGCTCTATAGCTGCACCCAGGTATTGTTTCCTGCTGCTGTCAGAAGATTGGAGTCTAGAGCCAGAAGGTGGGAACACACAAATTCACAAGGAGCTTCCTCGCACAAAGCAAAAGCATCAGCCCACCAGAAACGAACAAGCCAATCAAGTGGTCAAAATCACCAAACACCCTGCACAGCCCAACCTCCCAGGCAGACGCTGCCTCTCCCGGGCCAGTTTCCTGACTCCACCAAACTCTCCAGGGCATGACCCGAGTCAGTTCCTTCCACCTTCCCCAAGGAGCCAAAGAGTTTCGCAGAAGAGAACCTGTCAGGCTCCGGAGACACTTGGGGTCAGCTCCTCGTCCTCCTCGCTCCTACGTGCGGCCACTGTCACCTCCCAGACCCCACGCCCCCACTGCCGATCCCATCCCCCGAGCCCCTCACATCGCCCCAGTTTCCTCGGAGCCCAGGTGCCCCTCCCCAGACCCCTACTCCACCTGCAGTCCACTAGGACAGCACAGCCACCTGACCTCTGACCCATGACCCTGACCCGGTCCTCCCCGTCACACCCACCTGCCCGGGACCTTGCTGTTGCTGCGCTTCCAGAACTGCTTCCTGGCCCCGTCGCTGGCCATGGTCCCTCCTCATCCCTCAGATCCGCAACCCTGACACCCGAGCGCTGCCGGTCCACCCCCGGAAGCCCTCTCCGGTGCCCCGGTAGCCCCACGGCGATACCAGGACTCCCGAGCGTAGACCCTAGAGGCGCTTCCGCCTCCGTCCGGAAGTTGTGACTCGGCGCTTCCGGAAGTCCCGCCTTCGTCGCGGCTGCTGCTCTCATTGATGCCATGAAAAGGCGACGCTGGGAAGTGCGCGTGGAAGTTGCGCAGTCATGCAGCGGAGCCTTCGGTTTACGTGTGCTCGGGCTGCGCTGAGAGCTATCCGGCTTTGCGGCAATGGCTGAGGTCGCTGGATCTCGGCCTCCGACTCCGAGGGCGAGCGGCCGGCCATGAACTCCGGAGCCGCGTGTGTCTGGCGTCCGAGTCTGTCTTTGTTTGCTCGCAGCCGACTGGCATTGACCCGAGATCAATAAACACCGACACGGTAAAGTGAAGGAAGCAACTACCACCGGAGCATATCTGAAGCGTTGGGGCATAACCGCCCGGATTCAGCTGAAGAACGAATAGGCACGAAGGCATGAGGAATCAATCATCTTGCCGGTGCTCGTGCGCTTCAAACTAAGTCCGAAGTAAAGTATGCTTTAATTGTGAGATACATCCAGTATCCAGAAGCTTAGCATGGAAATATTAATTTCTAATTTCCTATTGAATGATAATTTATATATATATTGGGTTCCGCAGAATATTTTTATATTTACTTTCACGTTTCTTTTGCTGTGTAACATAGCTACCAGACGCTTGAAATTACTTATGTGATTGGTGTTAAATTTCTATGGTCTTAGAATCAAGGCTGAGGGGTGAGAGGCTGACATGTCAGGCCGGAGCTTTAGTGTAGCAATGGTAGTGCCAACTGCCAGATATCTTTTAACGCCACCCCCTCCCCCATGCACCCTGTTAGGCGTGATACTCAACGTCTCCCGTATGCTAAACAAGCGCTTTCAAAGCGACATATCCAGCACTTCCGTTTCTCACCCTTTTTCTCCTTATGTTGTGGTCTCCCTGTTTAACCCAGGCCCTGACTATATTCGCAGAAACAGGGACCTCTAAACATCCTGGCAAGTGGTGCTGATTTAGCACTCGATGGATGTAAGAAATCTCACTAAAGTCTTTTGTATGCATTAGCCTAGGCGTGTGCCAGACTCTTCCTCGGTACTCAGAGCAGAATGAATGGCTCAGCACTGCACTCTGTAGCTCTCAACTTTGTACCGATTCTTTAAAGCCTTCGGCATCTCCTTATAAACTGCAACCTCTACCTGACTCCACTTTTACCTTACAGAAAGGAGTGGCACCTATCCCTTTTTTCATTTCCTGCACAGTGATGGCCTCAGGACCTGAAATAGTACACCGTGAATGTTTGCTGCCTGGATGACAACCACAGGGCTCTTCAGGGATCCCATTTGTCACAGGCAGGAAACACCAGGGACAATGTCAACAGATCCTGTGTGATCCCTCCAGACACAACCTTTAGAGCATAGCTTCAGGTCCTCCCAGGAACCCTGTTTCTAGCAGACCTTGGAATTTGAGAGATCTAGCAAAGTTAGATTAATAACCATTTTCTAGCATATCCTAGAGTGCTCCCTGAAAGAAAACTTTAGTGGCTCATAGCTGTAACCCCAGCTTCTCAAGAGGCTGAGGCAGGAGAGTGGAAATGAAAAGTTGGGTGTGCTCACTTCAGAGATTATCATGGCCTCTGTAAAAGGACGGCACACAAACCACTGTGTTCCTCCGTGTTTGTACACGTGCACATGCATGTGTAAACGGAAGCCAGTAGTCTACATCAGATGTCTTCCACTATTGCTTGCCAACTTATCTTTCTCACTTGCTACCTGTTTTGTTTTGTGTAAAAGTTAAAACTTTCCTTTTTAATTAGACAGAAAAGGGGATTCCCCTCTATATGCTGTTGATAATGTTTTATTGCCATTGGTTAATAAAGAAGCTGCTTTCGGCCAATGGCTTAACAGAATAAAGCCAGGTGGAAAATCTGAACGCAGATGTAGAGAGAGAGTAGGTGGAGTCAAAGAGACCATGAGGAGAAAGACAACCAGGAAAGCCCGCTGGAACCTTGCCCCTAGGCCACAACCTCATGGTAATACACAGAATAATAGAAATGTGTTAATGTAAGATATAAGAACTAGCTAGCAATATGCCTAAGCAATAGGCTAAGCAGTGTTTAATTAATATAGTTTCCGTGTGATTATTTCAGGTCTGGGCAGCCGGGAAACAAACAAGCAGTCTCCCCCTACAACGAATATTCTCTCTACACCTGGCACTCATCATGGGCCTAGACTGTTCTAGGGATCTCCCTTTCTCTGCCCACCCAGCTTAAGGTTCTAGAACACACCAGGCTTTTATATGAATGCTAAGAATCCCAATTCAGGTCCTTATGTTTATACCACGAACACTATGCTATGAGCTGTCTCACCATCCTAGTGTTTCGTGTTTTTAAAATAGATGAGCCTGAGCACAGGTGTGTCATCCCGGCCACCAGGGGCTGCAGGTGAAGGATCCTCAAGTTTAAGATCACTTGGGCTATAATGGTCAGACCCTCTAGCAAAAGAATTAATATATAAGAGACTGGAAACAAAGTGGAACAGTGCTTACCTAGCATGTGCAATGCCTTGGGTTCTGTTCCCAGTACTGAGAGGGAAAAGTCTTAGAATCCTCCCCTGGTGAAGTTCTAGCAGGCCACTGGGGCCAGACATAGTGGTACATACCTTAATTCCAGCAATTGGGAGCTAGAGACAGGAAGAGCTCAGTGAGTTCAAAGTCAGACTGGTCTACATAGACCCCAACTTTTAAAAAAAAATGCTCCAGGGACCTCTTTCTGACCTCATCATGAGACCTTTCCCAGAGATGGGGTCCCAGTAGCCTCCGGGGAACCGCTTTGGGCAGCACCAAAGACTGGATTCTTTCCAGCTCAATCTGGTTTGTCCTAATAAAGGAACCATCAGGGCTAGGAGGAAGCGCGGGAGCAGAAAGAAAGGAAAAGCTGAGAAAGACCACAGTGGGACTCAACAGCTGTTAGTGATGGGTTGGGTGCGAAAGTGGCACCTTAGGGGCTGGAGAGATGGCTCAGAGGTTAAGAGCACTGGCTGCTCTTCTAGAGGTCCTGAGTTCAATTCCCAGCAACCACATGGTGGCTCAAACCATCTGTAATGAGATCTGGTGCCCTCTTCTGGCCTGCAGGGACACATGCTGGCAGAACACTGCATACATAATAAATAAATAAATATTTTTTAAAAAACAGAAAGTGGCACCTTAAATCCAGTCCTCGCCACTGCTCCCCCACCCCCTGTAGGCTTTCCTGTATGCTGTCTTGTGGGCAGGGAGTGACGCTGAGATGAAATTTGTCTGCCGCATAAGTTGACAACTGGTTTGGGCCAAGTCTATAAGTCAGGCTCTGTGTTAGAGAACATACGTTCATAGATGAAGCAGGTTGGTAAAGAAGCCAGGGCCAAACCTCGGTGATCGAGGACAGCAGTGTCATGACTGACAGTTACAAAGACAAAGCCGAGGTAGGGAATCTTCAATAATGGCTACAGGAAGGACGTATGTGGGATTCAAAGGAGAATGGAGAAGGATAGGTTGAAAAGGGATAGCAGTGTGGAGTCAGCACCGGACCCATGCAAGAGTCAGACAAGTCAGATGGCCACATTCCTGAGGTAAGAAATCTATGGAGTGAACCATTTGGGGAGAAGGGCAGAGCCTGGCTTTGTTCCTCAGGCTGGTCTCCTGATCCAGTAGTGAAAGACATCTGATGTAGACTACTGGCTTCTGTTTACACATGTATGTGCACATGCACAAACACAGAGGAACAGAGCAGTTTGTGAGTCCTTTAGCAAAGGCCATGGTAATCTCTGAAGTGAGCACACCCAACTTTTCATTTCCGCCCTCCTGCCTCAGCCTCTTGAGAAGCTGGGGTTACAGCTATGAGCCACTAAACTAAAGTTTTCTTTCAGGGAACACTCTAGGATTGCTAGGAAATAGTTATTAATCTAGTTTTGCCAGATCTCTCAGATTCCAAGGTCTACTAGAAACAGGATTCCTGGGAGGACCCCCCTCGACCCCTAAAATATCTGGGACTGTAGGTGAGACACAGCTGTTGAGTGGCAGCCATCAGCAGCTCACGTTCACTGGTTTTTAGGTGTGCAAATCAAAAGCAACAATATACTGTCTGACAAGGAAAGGGTTGGTTAAAAAAAAAAAAAACTGAATGCCAAGACTGATGTGGGTTTGTAAACAAAGACAAGCTTTTATGGCCTGCAGGAGAGGATCAAATGCATTCAATAACTTTGGCCATTTAGAAATTTCTAGTAGATAAAGATATTCTGCAACTCAGCAGTTTCCCTCAGAGTATGTACCGTGGAGCGGAGCACCCAGCTGTGCAAAGAAAAGAAGGTTCATTGCATCTTCTCACCCAGTGGAGGTGGAGGATGGGAGAAAAGCAATCAAAGTGTCATCTGCAGGAGAGTTGACAAATCAGCTCCCCAGTAAAATACTCTGTGGTAATAAAAAATAAATTGCTTTTACATACATCAACATTAATTTCTCACTGTTGAGAGAAAAGACTATAATGGATGCATATGGCACAGTACCATTTAGTAGTATTGTGTTTTATTAATACCATTTTTTAAAAGCATGAGAATGCTGAAAGCCAAATTCAGGAGAGTGTTTGCTTCTGGGTGTTGCAACAGTAATGAGAAAATTCATAGGTTTCCTTGTGCTGTTGTGCGTGCTCTCTTAAGACAAACTAATTCAGGTGTGTGTTGTAGTCTGTATGATTTTTACAATTTACAACCGTTTGTGCTCCCACCCTGCTATGCACTGAGCTGTTTTGAACTTAGGGGTAAGGAAGGCAAATTCAAATAATGCAGCCAAGAATGGGCAGGGTTCACTGAGAGGCTTAGGAAAAGGGAGAATGCTCACACTGGGACTCTTGTAACCATTGCTTAAGGTTGAGATTGAATAGGTGAGACAGGACAAAAATGCAAGGACTCTCATTGCTTAAAAGAAGAATCTGAACTAGTGGTAACAAATGTCTCAGAGTAGCTGGGGTTTGGTACAGGCTGGATTCCATGGGAGGAAGATAGGGGGAACAGATCCTGGCATGCAGGAGAAGAAAGGCTGAGTTGTGACCAGCTGCAATGGAGGCACTGTAACAGTCCCCACCACTACCATAAAACTCAGCATGCAGACAGTACCACTGTTATTACCTGCCAAAACAAAAACACTTAATCCATCAGAGCCCATAGCTCTGGGAAAGTCTCTTGCTTTTTGGCTTCTGTGATTCTGCTTCTGGCTAACTGAACTGAAGTATATGAACCCAGGATATGGTTTTTGTGCTTGTGGGAGAATTCTGAACACCCACTGTAATTGCCAGCTGGCTAATAAAGACTTTTCTGTTGACTTAAACCCATGTCTGAGAAGTCTTCTGTGATGGAATCCTCACAACACCACCAAACAGAAGGGATGCTCTACATTGACAGTAGTCGATAGAGCACATAGATGGTCATTGGAAGTGGCTTGCCTCCAGAAGGAGGCATATCATCTGGGGGAGCCTTCTCTAAGGCTTCAGCTAAGGACAGTTCCTAAGGAGAGTTTCATCCATGAGCCATCAGTAATCAGCACTCCAGCACTGAGGGTCCTAAAATAGGCTCTGCACAGCATCTATGACAACCTCTCTTGACCTCAAACAAGCTCAGCCATTGGGAGGAGTGTTTGCAGGATTCCAGTTGACCCACTTTAGTGAGGAGCAGGCCCTCATTGCCACCACTATTATTACCCCAGAGGAGTGCTCCCACCCCACCCTTCTATTGAGTTAGCACCTCTATTGCAGGCGGCTCATCTGGTGGAGTGACCCACATTTCCATCCTGAGTTTCCAGAGCCCCTTGTCACCAGGCCCTTCTCAGGCATGTTTCTGTGCTTGTCCCATGATCTTCAGAGTTGGGTGGGAGAGTTTTTCTCAGTGTCACGGAAGAGCTAGGCCTCACCATGCATTAGCATCCCTGACACCTCACAAGACAGTTATTCCCTTCCTGGCCTTCTGGTCACTTGACAACAAGCCTGGTTTCAGCAAGAGGCATCTGTAACTAAAAAGTTTATGAGACTTCCTGACTCCCTTCAGGAAGTGAATGTACTGTGTCCTGCAGGGATCAAGACTGCCAGAACAGTGAAGACAGACACAAGTTTTGGTGATTTCTGCCCTAATCTGCTTTCTATTGCTGTGATGAATATCATGACCAAAAAGCAACTTAGGGAAGAAAAGGGTGATTTGGCTTACACGTCCCAGTTAGGTCATGATAGAGGGAGGTTTAGCTTACACGTCTCAATCAGTCCACGGTGGAGGGAAACCAAGGCAGGAGTTGAAGCAGAGACCGTGGAGGAACACTGCTTCCTGGTTTGCTTTCCATTGCTCATTCAACCCGCCTTTCTTTTTATACAGCCTAGGACCACCAACCGTGGGCTGCACCCTTCCTCATCTTTAATCATTAATCAAAAAAATACTCCACAGACTAGTCTGCTGGTCAACCTGACAAATGCAATTCCTCTATATTGAGATTTCCTCCTCCTAGTTTGTCATATTGACAAAAACTAACCAATACAGTGACAATAAGAAAGGCCACTCCTACCTCTTCTCCTGGCTCCCACTGCCAAGTTTACTACTCAGAGGAACCGAGGCATCATTTACCTTCCTCCTTGAAATGAGTCCCGCTTTGGGCTAAACAGGTGCTACAATCTGCCACAGTTAGGGCCTCACTGCCAACCATCACCTCTTCGTTTAAAAAGTCGGTGTTTTGGTCCAGTACGCGGCTATACTTGGACTCCTGGGTAGGATCAGATACACTGAAGCCCTCAGAGTCCATGTCAATGAATCAATCACCCCCTACCTAACACAGAAGTGCAAGGATATGCAGTCTGGGATATGCAGTCTCCAAACTGGGTGTGTGTGTTTCCACTTAAAACTGTTGAATGGACTAATGGCTGCCATCAAACCGTAGCAGTCTGTGTCACGCTGATGAAGTGCAGCAGCAAATCTCACAAGTTAAAGAAACGCAGAGTGTCTGCTGAGCTGGAACATGCTGGAAGAGCCCAGCCCTTTGAATCAGTCACAGATGAGTAGCAGAGGGACACAAGTCACAGCCACTTCACAGCAGCTTCCATTGGTTCAGGCCATCTCTCTGATTGGCACGCCCACCCTACTTTCCCCTTTACCCACGGAGTACCCCTTTTCTGTGTGCCCACGTGCTGTTACCCTGACCATGTTCTCAACTGAAAATTCCAGAACACCTGACCAACTGTGTCACCCAGTGACAAAACAAGTCTCCTCCCCATCCATGGAAACAGGGCTTCTGGTGGCTGAGTTGCTGTGCAGTGACAGAGGGGATGCTGTGTGCACACCAGACCCCTCCTTGTAGAATGGAGCACTTGTATCCTAAGCTGTTAGCAACAGGCTTAGAGCAGAGCCTGTGGCGAGGAGCAGGCCTGAAAGGAGCTGCCTCAGCCGGCACTCAAGAACTGGGCAGAGTGCAGAGACGGAAGCCCAACCCTCTGCCCCAGTTCAGGCCAGCTCCAAAGGGGTCTCCCAGTCTCAGGCTGTCATTGCATTCTGGATCAGCTGAGGCCATTGCCAGGGCTGCTTGCACCTAAGCGTCTCGTTGCCCACGGCTGCACTCCTCAGTGTCTCGCCTGCTTCCTGGGTGCACCTCCAGCAATCCTCCCGTGGAGAACCTCCCCCACTCCTCTCTGAGACAAGGCAGAAGTCTTGGAGCCCAGATTGGCTAGCTTACGTTCATAAGTGTGCCACAGCTCTGTCATGTACCCATACCCGTGTCCTAAACAGAAAGGGATAGAAAGGGGCAAAGGAGGAAGAAAAGAAGGAAGGAAGAAAGGAAGGAAGGAAGGAAGGAAGGAAGGAAGGAAGGAAGGAGAGATAGAGAGAGAAAAGAAAGGAAGGAAGACAGACAGACAAACTGGGCGTAACGGCACATGCCTTTAATCCCAGTACTCGGGAGGCAGAAGCAGGCAGATCTCTGAATTAGAGGCCAGCCTGGTCTACAGAGTGAGTACCAGGATAGCCAGGGCTACACAGAGAAACCCTGTCTTGAAAAAAACAAAAGTAAGAAAAAAAAGAAAGGAAGGATATAACATGAGGGCCTTTTTGTTGGAGTTTTTGTCCTGCCCGGTTCCCACAGCCAGTAAGCCCCAAAGAAATTACACAGAGAGTCTACGTTAATGATAAACTGATTGGCCCATTAGCTCAGGCTTCTTATTAGCTCTTATAACTTATATTAACCCATTATTCTTATCTATGTTAGCTACATGGCTCAGTACAGGGCAGGTCACATCCTGCTCCTTCGGTGGTCTGGGCAGGATCTGGGAAAGAGCTTCCTTCTTTCCAGAAGACTCCTGTTTTCATTGCCCTGCCTCTACTTCCTGTCTGGTTGTCCCACCTATACATCCTGCCTGGCTAATGGCCAATCAGCGTTTATTTAAAACATAATTGACAGAATATAGAATTGTCCTACACCAGAAGGAAGGAAGGAAGAAAGGGAGGGAGGGAGGGAGGGAGGGAGAGAGAGAGAGAGAGAGAGAGAAAGGAAGAAAGAAAGGCAAAACCTCTTCATAGTTCTGCTGTACCCAAAAGGCTGTGTTTTATGCCCACTCAGCTTTCTCACCAGCCAGAACTGAAGGAACTGCTTTCCAAAACTAACTTTCTCAGAGGTGACTTTGAAAGCCCAATTCAAGAAGGGTTTTGTTTGTAGAGGAAGGGTCAATGTTGGCTGGGCAATGGGATATTAACGTGACTATCACAGAAAAGGAAGACAGTGCACCCAGCAAGGGTTCCCAGGACAAGGAGTGCCATGAGGCTCCCTAGAATGCAGAAGCCAGGAGCCTCCCAGCTCCCCTTCTCGCATCCTCATGGCCTTGGAACCTGGTCTCAATGTGGCCTCCCTCTACACAAGACTGCAGAGAGGCCAGCTGCCTTCTGAGAAAAGCCACACTTCCTTGTGTGCTTGTAAGAACTTGCATGTTCACCACTGTCTTCCTTGGGCTCTTCCCTCTCTCTTCTCTCTTACCCCACAAGCCAAATGTCAGGGAGAAGGACTCTACCCTTCAGGGTTGCTTACAATTTTTCAAAGCAGAAGTCTCTTCTGGGCAGCTGGCTGGGGTCCCGTACTGACTAGTTGTTTGGTTGTTGGTTGGTTGGTTGGGTTTTGTCATCTTGACAAAACTTAGACAAACCTGAGAGGAGGGGATCTCGATGGAGGAATTACCTTCATCAGATTGGCCTGTAGTCAAGTCTGGGGGGCATTCTTTTGATTAATGATTGATGTGAGAGGCCCCAGGCCACTCTGGACAGTGTCAACCCTGGGCAAGTGGTCTTTGGTTGTAGAAAAAAGCAAGCTGAGCCAGCATGGAGAGCAAGCCAGGAAGCAGCATTCCTCCAGGGCCTCTGCTCCACTTCCTGCTTTCTGACTCCTGACTCGAGTTGCTGCTCTGGTTTGCCTTCATGACAGACTATGATCTGTAAGGTGAAATGAACCCTTTCCTCCCAAAGCTGCTTTGAGTCGGGGTCTTTATCACAGCAATAGAAAGCAAACTAAGTCAGGTCCTGAGACTGAGTGGGGAGGCTGCACTTGTTCGTATGCGTCCTTGCTTCTGCAGAGCCCCTGGGAGGGGCAAAAATGACTTCTTTCAGCAAAGCTGCATTTCCTATCTCTTCCGATCTTTCATGGGTCAGTTCCAGTTCATGACACCCCTATCTTGGGTGGCTCTTGAGAACGAGCTAGTACATTCCACGTGTCAAGGCCTTCCTGCAGAGGGGCCTGGCGCGGCTTTCTCACCCAGCTCTTAGAATTCACGCTGAGGTAAAGAGATGCTGTGGTGCACGCATTGTTCTCCTCCCCAAAGGCCTCGTAGTTGAATGTGGCAGGCGCCTTCTTTTGAGCACTAGAGGTCAGAGTTGAATGTCACAACTCATGGGGACAAAGTGGGGGTGTCAGCAAGTGGTTGGTTGGTTGGTTGGTGGGGTTTTGTTTTGTTTTGCTTCGCTTTGTTTTCAGCTTCTGGAGCCACCTGTGTCCCTTGCCCCTTCCTCTCTCTGACTGAATATGCGTCACTCCACCTCTGCAACTGTTCCTGTATCTTCTTATCTCCTTACAAGGATCCGTGCTTACTTATGCTAATACCAAGACAACCTAGGCTCTTAGTTTTATCACTCTTGAAAACTACCTTCAACCCATGATAGGAACACCCACGGTCCCAGGTTTAGAACATGGATACCTTTCGGGCCATTATCAGATCATTACAAAGATTCAGGATGTAGCAAAGGTCCTCAGTCCCCTACAGTGAGAGACAGGCCCTTCTCACTGCCCCTGTCCCTGACTCCATTCAGCCCTTTTCATACTTCAGGGTGAGTCTCGAACAATATCCCATTTATTGCCACTAAAGTCGGCCTGAGCTGAGGTGGTAGTCCTTGGGAGGAAAAGTGCAGCTCTGACTGGCTTATACCATAAAGGGACTTTATGGTTTGTGTAATTGTAAAAGGATAGAGGTAGCTTATGGTTTGGAGACAGGCCAAGACAGATGATGATCTATGATGCCTGCCCCTCCCCCTTTGTACTTTCTCCCTGTGTGCTCTCTCGATCTCTTGCTCTCTCCCTTTCAGTCCCCCTCTCTCAATGCCTCTCTCCTCTTTCTCTCATTGTTTTATTTATTCTTTGATAGTTTCACACCTGTATGTGATACATCTTAATCACACCCACTCCAATTCCTTCCTACTCCCTTCACGAGTTCCCCTCCCCCCACCTACCTTCATGTCCTCTTTACCGTTCCTGCAGCTCACCTAGTCCAGTTAGTGCCGCCTGCATGCACATGGGTATAGGACCATGTATTATTGCCTTTTGTTGCTGTGAGAAAGCATCATGTCCAAAAGCACTTACAGAAGGCAGGGTTTATTTCGGCTCATGGTTCCAATGGAATAGAGTCCAGCATGGTGGAGGAATAGCAGCAGGAAGCCAGAGCCTGAAGCTGAGAGGTCATATCTTCAACTGAATGCAGAAAGCAATGAATAGGAAGTGGCCAAGGCTATAAACCCTCAAAGCCCCCACTGCCTACCCACAGTGACATGTTTTCCCCATCATGCCTGCACCTGAGAATTAAGTCTTCAAATACATGAGCCCATGAGGGACATTTCTCATTCAGACCATCACAGGTCGTCCACTACATCATGGGAAACCTATCAGCAGCCACACCACGAAGAAAACTGACAACCCATCCCAACAGCCATCCTTTGTTAGTAGTTCCTCGGCTAGGGTAAGACTTTATGAGCACCCATCCCGCGCATGCGGCAGTGTTGACTGGCTTCAACCTTGTGTGGTTAAGCATGACTGCTGTGACTTCGTGAATGTAATGGCCACGTCTTGTCCATTATACAGTGCTCATCTTCATTCTCCCGCTCTGCCATCCTTTCTTCCCTCACTCCCATGATGCTCCCCGAGCCTTGGGGACAATGGATTAACACAGATGTCTCCTTTAGGGCTGAGTACTCAATAGTCACTTATTCTCAGCACTTTGAGTAGTTTGGAATTGACTGCTGCATACTGCAAAGAGAGGCCCCTCTGAACAAGGTGATAAACATAAACATTTAGAAGGCAGTTTGACAACATGTCCATTTAGCAAAACAGCAGTAGTAGGGTTTTCCCTAGGGCCTATGACCTCCCTAGCCATGGACCTTTGACCATGTTTACAGTACCAGGCATGAATTCCCTCCTGTGTAGCAGGCCTCAAGTCTAATTGTAAAAGTGGCTGCCCACCCCATGACAGTCTTGCCGCTATTGCACGAGTGGGCACAGCTTTCCTGGCAGATCTGGTACTGTAGGGTCGACCTGTGGCAAAGCTTGGGATGTTCAAACAGTTCGTCTTTATCTCTGGCTGCTGTATTCTCTGTACATTCTGCTCAAGAATTGCAAGCAAGATGGAAAGTTCTAGGTCACCCCAAGGTCCCTCAGACACTTACTCACCTGCATTTTCTCCATAGGAGCTGGCAGACTTCTGCGGCTGCTGCCCAGTAAGGATGTTACAGTTTGGAAGTGATATGTTCCCCCCACAGGATCACGTGTGTGAATCCTTGGCTCCCAGTGGCTGGTGGCTTTAGGGAAGCGTGTCATTGGGAGTGGACCTTATGGATTTAGCCTGGTCCAAGCTCTCTCTACTTCCTAGTTGCCTATGCAATGCCATCATGCTAGGACCAATCTTACCATACCCTCTCAAACCATGAGTCAAAATCAATCCTTCTTCCCTTAAATTGGGTGTTCTATTCACTATAACAAAGCCAGGAAGCATGTGGGGAAGACTGGTCAGCGTGTCAAAGGCTTGTCAAAAATACAGCTGGATAGAAAAAAAATATTTATGTTCAATGTCTGAAGAGAAGTTAATATACACAAATCTTGTAAGGAAGAAGGTCAAAGAGTCCCAGCAGGAATCAGATGCGATTTTTATAATTAAGTATGCATTTTAAGACTTGTGCTAAACAAGCAAGATATTCAAGCAAGAAATACAAATTCTTAGCAAAAAAAAACTGGGCATATGGCACACACCTGTAATGTCAGCACCCAGGAAGCAGAAACAGGAGGAGCCTGAGTTCAAGGACTGCCTTTGTTTTACAAAGGAAATTGTTTAAGCCAGGCCTTGGAGTTAAGACAGTCTCATTACTCAGGAAGGTGGGGTAGGAGGATCCTAGATACAAGGCACACCAGGGCTGCAGAATGAGTTCAAGACCAGTGTGGGCTACAAAGTGAGACCTTGTCTCAGAAAGAAAATGAAACTTAAAAATAAATAAACAGAAAATACATGAAATAGACTTCTCCTCTAGATTGACAAAGATGAGAAAGAATGATGTGTAGTAGGTATGGTGGCACAAACCTTCAAGCCGAGCTTCCCAGGAGGCTGAGGCAAGAGGATTGTAGGTTCAAGGCCAGCCTGGGCTACTTAGCAAGACCCTGTCTCAAAAGTTTAAAGTTTAAATAATAAAAGGACTGTGGGTATAACTCAAGACAGAGTGCTCACCTAAGAGGCTTGAGAGCCTAGGTTCAAGCCCAAGTCACAGAACAGGTGTGGTGGCGCACACCAGTTAATCCCAGCACTCAGAAGGCAGAGGCAGGTGGATCTCTGTGCGTTCGAGACCAGCCTGCTCTACATAATGAGTTCCAGGCCAGCCAGGGCTACATAGTGAGAAACTTTCTCTAAACAAACAGTCCTCAGTAAACACACACACACACACACACACATGCCATGACACAGCTGTATGACCTCTGGGAAGCAGCACACAGTCACTGGGAATGTAACCAGGATCACATTTCTAAAGTGCCATTTGACAAACTGGATGAGTTTGGAACCTTACAACTGTACAAACTTTTTGCACTTCAACTTCTAGGCGTTTACCCTAAAGAGCTGAGCAAATAAACACACGTTTTCAGGTGTCATCTGTACCACTATTGAATACTGAAAACCCACAGTTATATGACCAACTGTTAAATGAATTGTGTGACACACGCAGCTACCGACGTGGTACAGTGTAACCATGGTCAAAACGGTGGCACGAATATTTGTTTGTTTTTGTTTGTTTTACAAAGGAAATTGTTTAAGCCAGGCCTTGGAGTTAATACAGTCTCAGTACTCAGGAAGGTGGGGTAGGAGGATCCTAGATACAAGGCACGCCAGGGCTGCAGAATGAGTTCAAGACCAGTCTGGGCAAGTTAATTCAACACTGACTCAAAATAAAAAGTAAAAAGTGGGCTGGGATGTAGTTCAGTGACTGAGCAGGAGCTCAGTATATTTGAAGACCTAGGTTCAATCCCCAGCACTGGAAAAATAAAAGTCATTTATAGTATATTATTATTTGAAAAGGCCTATTTCCAACTTTGGTTGAATGGCGTTTTATATGTAGACCAAGAAGATTCTAGAAGTTCATTGTATGAGTTAAGATGTTTCCAGATGAACAAAACATGCACTGACTTAAACAATTACGGGAAGTTACTGGTTGCGTAATGAGAAAACCGGGAATAAGACAGGCTTTGGACACAGCCAGCCCAGGCTGCAGGTCCACTTGCGGGCTGTGTTCTTGCCTTTGACCTCCTTTTGTGGTAATGAAACTGCAAACTGACTTCCCTCCTTATCATAGGATGGCTGCCAGTGCCCAGCAGCGCTGCAGGCATTCTCATTTGGCACCTGTAAGAGTTTGCCTTGAAGTAATGAACCCAGTTCTAAGCCAAGCGTGGTGCCCAGGTGAATGCCCTGCACTGCCTGGCTTCAGCTTAGATACCAGTTGTTACTCTGTCTCTGTGGGTTCCACATCTGATTTTTGTTATTATTCCCTAAGTAGTACAGTATGGCAACTATCTACATAGATTTGCATTGTATTTGGGTGTTATATAATCTAGAAATGATTAAAGTTCTTGGAAAAGTTTGTGCAGGCTCTGTGCAAATACTGTATTCTGTGTACGTGTACGCACATATATGTGGGTGCTCATCACATGTGTGCACATACATGTAGATCCCAGAGGGTTGTATCGAATATCTTGTTTAGTCCCTCTCCACCTCATTTTCTGAGGCAGGATCTCTCAACCTGGAGCACACCGATTTGGCTAGTCTGTCCAGCAAACACCTAGGATCCCCCTGTCATTACCTCCCCAGCCCTGGGGTTACAGATGTGGGTCACCATGCCCAGCTTTTGCATGAGTGCTGGGGATCTGAACTCAGGTCCTCATCCTTTTGCAGCGACCACTTCACTGAGTAAGCCATACCCTTGGTCATGCTCTTTTATGTAAAACAGATGGGCTGAAGCATCTGATAACTGCGGTGGGAAGATGCTGAAGGCTGACTGAACTTGACACCCCTAAAGCAATCACTCTGTGAAGAGGCACAACCCTACTCTGATTGGCTTAGACGACTCACCCTGGACACAGAGTAGGGGCAACCCTTCTTCATACCCCAAGCCCACTAAAATACAGGGCTTTGTAGAAGATGGATGGCCATTCAAATCCACCTCAGCAAAGTACTACAGTGCTAGCAATGGTCCCCTGGGTTGGAAGTTAGCTAGGGACGTGTTATCTATCAGGATACATGCGATATATTGCCAGACAAAGAAATATCTTACAAAGCTTGTCTCGCACAATCACTCTTCAATTTTACTATTATGAAGCTTTCCCATAGGAGAAGACAGTCATCCCTTTTACGCAGTAAAATTTATAATTTCAGTCAGGAGGTGGTGACTCATGTTTTTAATCCCAGCACTTGGGAAACAGAGGCAAATGGATCTTTGAGTTCGAGGCCAGACTAGTCTACAGTGTGAGTTCCAGGACAGCCAGGGTTACACAGAGAAACCATGTATCGAAAAAAAAAGTTAATAACTTCCTTCCTTCCTTTCTTTTTAGATTTAAGCTTATTTTATATTATGTGTGTGGGTCTTTTGCCTGTATGTATGTCTGTGCACCATATAAATGCAGTACCCGCAGAGGCCAGAAGAGGGCATTGGATTCCCCAGGAGCTGGAGTGAACCACTATGTGGGTGCTGAAAATCCAACCTGAGTCCTCTGGAAGAGAGCAGCCAGTACTCTGAACTGCTAAGCCATCTCTCCAGCCCATTATAATTTCTTCATGTCAGCATCTCCCATTCCAGATGAAGTTTGTTCTCAGTGTTTTCTGCAAGTGGGGTTCGAATAGTCCCATCCTTTGAGATGCCTGACAGTCTATTTTCTGTTAGTGAAATATTTAAATTGTCTAATTGTAAAACAAAGAGGGTCCAGGACAGGGATTCTGGAGGGCCTTATCTGGTACATTGAACAAGTTGGGACTACCAGGGGACTTTCAGGATGAGTATAACACAAGTGGACAGATAAGTCAGGAAAAAGTCCCCTGGCAGCAGAGAAGCCCCTGGAACCGCACCCCTGGCTCTTGTGAACACCCGCTCCTACCCATTAGTGTTGTCCCATTCTCACTGGCTCCTGCTCTGCAGAGTGGCATCTGGAGGAGCAGTGACAACTAGGAGTTGTCCCCAAAAGCAACAGCTTTCAGGTGGGAGGCTCAGGGTACTGGGGACCATGGGTTCCTTGCTGTGAAGAAGAGGATGTCTACCCAGAGGGGGAGCAAAGCTGCACACAAACACAGCAGGTAAAACAGAAAGAAAGAAAGAAAGAAAGAAAGAAAGAAAGAAAGAAAGAAAGAAAGAAAGAGAGAGAGAGAGAGAGAGAGGGAGGGAAGAAGGAAGGAAGGAAGGAAGGAAGAAAGGAAGGAAGGAAGGAAGGAAGGAAGGAAGGAAGGAAGGAAGGAAGGAAGGAAGGAAGGCAAGCATCAGTGAAGGCTTTACAGCCTGGATCCAACTCTTCCTGAGCCCATCGCCTTGCTCTACTTCATCACAGGAAATCATACCACCCCTGTGGCAGTGGCCCTGGGAAAGATGACAGACAGTGCAGCTGGGAGGAGACACCAAAGGCCGCCTGGTGACACCGAAGGAGACGCCTGGGCAGGCTTCACCCTCAGCTTTCCATGACTTCCCACTTCTCCGACAATCCACATCTGTGGGCCACTGTGGTCCTCACATCTCCAGTACTGGAGGAGAGAACAAGCTTCCAGGCAGGATACACCCAGCTTCTACCACCATGAGCCTGCCCAAGGCCAGGGTCAGCACGTACAGTTAGCCCTCCCTTGCTGTTAGACAAAGGCTTGGGCCAACAGCTGCCTGCCAGCAAAGAGCCTTAAGTAGAAAGAATGGGTGTCTTGGGCTGCTTGGGGTGGGGTGGCTGAATGAGAAAATATCATGTTGGAGATGACAAGCTTAGATGGTGTCAAGGAGCCGCACAGGATCAGGACCACTTATGCCTACACGGAACCCCAGCTCTTCCCCTAATAACCAGGTTTTCTGCCCTCTCCTAGTCCTCACAGGGCAGCAGGAGGCTTGGGGGTTGGAGAACTTACTGCCAAGCATGTCCACTTTGGGTGCCAAGCCCTGTGTGGAGGGCATTGGCCAGCAGAGGGCAGAAGCCTAGCTATCTATGGCAGGCAAAGGAGTAGTCTCCAGTTGGGGACTGGGCCCCTTCAGTAGAGGCTGCCATGATGTCTTCGACCCTCTTTGCCCATTCTGCATCTCAAACAGCCTATGTCTGAAATCTTCCTCCTCGCTCTATCCTTACTCTCCTGGTTATGCCAATAGCCCAGCAGGTGACAACCCTCCCCACACTGCCACCGGCCACTTGTTCAGTAGCGGCAGGCTGGATGTTGAGAACATGCTCACCAAATAAACTAGAACGAATTTAGACCCTCGTCCATAAGGCTAGAGGTCACAGAAGCCTCGTCCTAAAGACCTGGACACTCCTGGTCCTTCCTGATCCTACCACCTACTTTGCCATCGGGGGCCAGAGCCAAGTGTTCAGGTTACTCTGGGCCGAAGTGTGTGCTGAGAGGAGTGGTCTTAGCTTCAGGGCTGGGTCACATTGCCTCAGCCTTAGTCCTTTTCTGGGGCAGAACGGTAGTGTTGGGAGGTAGTGGGGAAGTGGCCTGAGTCTCACCTCTCCGGCTTGTAAAACGGAGATTATGGTTTCTGCCCTGCCCATGCCACAGACCTTCTGTCAAGATCTGGGCTGGGGGAGGGAGAACTAGAATAGGGAGGGGGGAGGAAAAGGAGGGGAAAAAAGCTGAGTCATGGCTGGCTTCCTCTTGTTTAAAGCCCCAGCTGAGCAACTGGATAGTCCCTTAACCCAGACTGCCCCTTTGTGCTCTCAGCTCAGGGCTCATTCCTAAGGGCTGTCAGAACTAGAATCTGGCTTTCACACACCAGGGAGGGCACGGCAGACAGAGCAGGAGCCGGGCTTGAGAGCATGCCCTACCCACTTCCTTATTTCTCTGTTTCACTCCTATCAGTCACTGGCCCCAGATGCTACCACTGCTTTTCCAACTGCCTAGTGTCCTGCCCATGGCACAACAGGGATTGTGCAAGCCAAGGAAGAGGACCCTGAGTCCTATTAGATCCCCCAGGGATCCCTCCCCACTATGGCTGCCCATTGTCCTCTAGAGGAACGTCACCCATTCCAGCGCCTACGGGAAAACTCGGCTGTGAGGTTCAAACCTCTCTAGGGTCTCTCTTTTTCTTCCACTCCCCAGTCCTCTCAGTACTGACTTCAGGACCCTTTCAACCTGTTGCTGAGCCCCCTGGAGTCCCACAGCCACAGGGCATCCAACCCCAGCTTCTGTTTCCTTCTGCCGTTTGTGCCTCCCACCACAGGCCTCCCCATCCCGAGTGCCTGTTGACTTGTCAGTATCTTTCTGCAGCAGTTCTGAGGTCCCAGAGCTACTACCTCTTAGATGACCTAAGTTCCATGGGACCTAAGTATGTCCTAGCCACCCTCTCTCTAAGCCTTGCCACACTATCTATGGAAGAAGAAACCAGCTCCATCTTGCATACCTCATAGGTAAATATCAAAGAAGCAATTTCCTGGATGCTTGTGTTAAGAGTGTTTTGGATTTAACATTTTCTTTGACTGATGAATCTATTTCCTTTGTCATATCTTTAACTCCTGGGTTATTTCTCTTCCATCTCTTATGATCTGCTGGTTATGCTTGCATCTGTAGTTCCTGTTCGTTTACCCAGATTTTTTATTTCCAGAATTCCCTCGGTTTGCGTTTTTCTTTAGTGCCTCTATTTCAGTTTTCAAGTCTTGAACTGTTTGAACTGTTTACTTCACCTATTGAACTATTTTTTTCTTTGTTTTCTTAGCTTTCTTTAAGAGATTTATTGATTTCTTCCAATTTTTTTGTTCGCCTTTTCCTCCATTTCTTTAAGGGAATTTTTCATTTCCTCTTTAAGGGTCTCTGTCATCTTCGTAAAGCTATATTTAAAGTCATTCATTTTCTTCCACTTTTTCTGGATTATATTGTTCATGTCTCCCTGTTGTAGGACCACTAGGTTCTGGTGTTGCCATATTGCTCTTTAGGTTGTTGAATGTATTCTTGCATTGGCACCTACCCATCACTTCTGAAAACTGGAGCAGGCAGTGTCTTTGCCTCTTGGTCCAATATTTGTAGTCAGTGTCGAGTTGCCCTGGTGAGAAGAAAGCTCCTGCCAGCACAGGGGCCGGGATTTAGTTAGCACAAAGGCAACTCCGCAAACAATTCTCGCCTGAAG
>PVIU01025608.1:0-15209 GCA_004026605.1 Ondatra zibethicus
ATGCCCTCTTTTAAGGAAGAAGGGGGAGGGAGGAGGGGTGGGGGGTAGTGGGAGGAAACTGGGAGAAGGGGAAGAAATGTAAAAATTTTATTTATTTGTTGAATGGAAAAAAATAAAAGAATACAAAAAAAAGATGCATTCATTGTGACAAGGAACAATAAATCTGTATTTCATTTGATTGTGAAAAAAAATTAAGTCAAAAGATATGTTACTTTGGAGAAGAAGTTCTGATTTTGCTTCCACAGGAAATGAGAGGTTGTGCATTCATTCTGGGTTAAAAAATAAGGTTTGATCAAGGAAGAACACCCCATAATCACTAATAGGAGCAGATGACCCAGATGATCCAATGTTTTAGAGCATCTCTGTTGCAGTTTTCTCTGAGTTCTATATATGCAACAGCTTCAAGATTGCTGGCTGAGATAATTCTGCCCCATGGAATATTCCAGTCAGGACTTGACTATAATCATAAGGTTTTTTTGGATCCCCATAAAATTATCAGCACTCCTAATCATCAGGAAGTAGCCTAAAAAACCATGCCCACATACCCAAAAAGTGGATTATGGACGTTTGTCTTTGTTTTGAGTATTGCTTGCAAGTTGTTATGAATAATGGTTAGGAAAAAGCTTAACAAAGGAGATTAGATTCAGGGTTCTTATTTTGAAAAAAAAAACAGAGAAATGCTGTGGGAGAATGCTCTTGTACACAGTAAGGATTTGTCATTCATATTGGTTTAATAAAATGCTGATTGTACAATAGCCAGGCAGGATGTATAGATGGAACAACAAAACTAGGAGAATTCTGGGAAGAGGAAAGGCAGAGACATAGTCATTAGCCAGATGCAGAGGAAGTAAGATAAGAATGCCTTGCTGAGAAAAGATATCAAGCCACATGGCTAAACATACATAATGGTTATGGACTAATTTAAGATGTAAGAGGTATTTAGTAACTAGCATGAACAATAGATCAAACATTTTAGAGTATAAACGTCTGTGTGTTTACTTAGGACTGAATGACTTTGGGACTAGGCAGTACGGAAACTTCTTTCAATAGTGGTGACCTTTAAAGATATGAAATAAGCAACTGGGAAACAGAGTGAGAAAAATATCACTGTGATTCCTTCTGTGCCTTTGAATGATGACCTATAGATAAATCATTATATTTTGTTAAATAACAGCCATAGTATCCCCACTAAGCTTGATAAAGATTCTCAACAGGGAACCTTGGCATTGGCTCAGTTGTTACAGTGCTTTTCTAGAAGGCATGAAGCCCTGAGTTCAACTCACCAGCACAGCATAAACCATGTGTGATTAATGTTATCAACTTGATAAAATCTAGAACCACCTAAGAGACAAGCTTCTGGGCATGGTGTGAAGGGCTCTCTAGTTGATGTGGGAAGGCTTACCCTAATTGGATGCAGTACCGCTCTATTTGTTGGGGGCCTGAACTACATTAAATGGAGAAAGGGATTTGGGCAGAAGCATTGTCACTGTCTGCCTCCTGACTGGATGAATTGCGACTAAATGCCCAAAGCTCCTCCCACCAATTAATGGACACTATCCTTGTTTTAGTTATTTTTCTATTGCTGTGAAGAGACACCATGACCGAGGCAACATATAAAAGAAAGCATTTGTTCTTTGAAATACCTGGGTTAAAAAAAAAGAAAGGAAGCATTTAATTTTGGGCTTACTTACAGTTTCAGAGGGTGAGTCATCATGGTGGGGTGCATGAGAGCATGCAGGCAGGCATGGCACTGAAGCAGTAGTTGAGAGCTCACATCTGCTCCACAAGGAGCAGGCAAAGGGAGGAGGGGCTGGTGTGAGTCTCTTGAAACCTCAAGCCCATCCCCTGTGACACATCTGCTCCCATAAGGCTACACCTCCTAATCCTTCCCCAAACATGTCTGCCAGCTGACTAGGGTTATTCTTGTTCAAACTACCATAACCCTTGAACCATGATCAGAGATAAACCCTTCCTTAAGTTGAAAAAAACATCAAGGCTATCATACAGTGTTCTTAATTACTGGTGCTATACTGTACAGAACCCTAAGGATTAAAGATCATTTTAAAGTAAAATACTTCTACAAAGATATTCAATAAAGGAAGATGAATATTAAAACAAATTTTCTCTTCCAAAGTGATTTACTTCTTTCATCTTTTAGGTCTAACACTTTTAGGTTCCTGTTATTTCAGTTATCACAATATCTATTTTTACTTTTGTTCCTATACTAATCTTTCTAAAGCCCATTCTTTACTGTCTCCCAGGTAGATCTTAGGTTCCTTCACTATGTGCACATGCACAAAGACCCTCACCTTAATTGTCTTTGGTACTTTGAGTGTCTTTTTTTGCCTGGCACTGAAGCCACCTATTCTAGGATGGCATTTGACTGATAATGTAGTATTTCACTCTTCCCCCACTATCTCTAGTTCAAAGCCTAAAAGGAAGTATCTTTGGATACCCCCCTACACACACACTCACACCCACCCACAGATACTCATTCAGTTATCTATGACAGAATAGAGAAATGTGTAGAGATAAAAAGTAGATTAATGGTTGAAGTCATTAATACTTGAAAAACAGGGAATGAGGAGTAACTGCTAATGGGTACCATGTTCCTATTCAGGCTATGAAAATGTTCTAAAATTAGATTATGGCAATGACTTCATAAGTATAAACCCACTATAAACATTTTTTTCTGCTTTGAAGAGGTGAATCATATGCTGTAGCATCATGCTTGGCTTGGTAGTATAAACCTGCCTGGGGCAGTGAGGAAAGAGGAAAGGACAGTCCCACAGACACATGTACAGAAAACCTGTGATCAGATGGTTTGTATGCACTCTGATGGAGCAGCACCAACTATGTAGCAACCCAGAACCTAAGCATATTTATTATGTACAGCACTGGGTGAGCGGCTAGCTAGTCTCCATAGTAGAGAGCAGTCTCAGACTGAAAATTTCCAGGAGGAAGCTGAAGTTGCTAGATTTTTTTATAACTGATCCATGCTTCATAAACACTCGTACTTGTATATACTGTCACCATTTGAACTTAGGTGAGAGGAAGGCTTTGTCATCCCTCTATGCTTCACTCTGGGTAAGGTTTAACCAAGTTTTCATGTGTCTGAAACATTGGTCCTAGACATAGCCATGCCCATGCCAAAAAGTACATTTTTTTTAAACTCAGGACTTTATTTGCCTTGTACACATTCACTCAAGGCTTTTTCCATGTCCCCACAATATGCAATATGTGCTTGAACAAAGCTTCGAAAACACATTGTGGCATTACTTTACAAATGTCAGCTTAACTTTGTTTCCAGTTCCCATGCTTCTTATTTACATTTTTGTGTTTGGTAATATGGATCGAACTCTGAGCCTCATACATGCTGTGGTGGTTTGAAAGAAAATGGCCCCCAAAGGGGGGAGTACTATTAGAAGGTGTGGCCTTGTTGGAGGAAGTGTGTCACTGTGGAGAATGGGCTTTGAGGTCTCTTTTGCTCAAACTTCCCTCAGTATGACAGTCAGTTAACTTCTTGCTGCTTGCAAGATGTAGGACAGTTGTCTATTTCTCTAGCACCACATGTGCTGGCATGCCTCCATGTTCCCCATAATGATGGTAATGGACTGGACCTCTGAAACTCTAAGTGAGTCACCCCAATTAAATGTTCTCTTTGTAAGAGTTGCCATGGTCATGCTGTCCCTTGGCAGCAATAGTAAACCTAAGTAAGACACATGCTAAGCACACGATCTATGACTGACCTGAAATCCACTGTTTGCGTAACTCTAAATGCAGTTACATATTCGACTAATACATATTGAGAATCACTTAATGGTCATTATGATCTCTGCTTCTAAACTTCTTAATATTAGGCGAGTGTCAGAATTATATCTCAAGAGTCTTCAAAGACTTCTTCTAAAGTGAATACATATTTGAAGATGATTGTCTAGTGTTGTTTTTGTAAAACAGCAAAAGTCAAGAATTCTGAGTCCTACTATTCTAAAAATTAGTAGCATTTGCCAAGTATTTTCACTACCTGAGCTTTCATTCCCTGCTGGTAGAGTGGGTGCATTGGATCACATGAATGTCAAGGAGTTTTTCAATTTAAAAGTTTTGTGTTTTTATGTACATGTCAAAGTTTGGTAATTATTGGAAACTAGAGTAACTCTAGAATATCACTACTAAATTCTTGATAAATAATATATTTTTTAAAAAGTCTAGTCTCTTTGTTTCAGCCTTAAAGAGTCTTACATAGAGTAGGTTAAAAACAAAACAAAACTGCCTAAATCATGATTAAATGCAAAAGCTTGGACAAGTTTGGGGGTAGGATATTTTAAAATTCTGTATATATGAGTATTTATATTTCCTTTGTTTCAGACATGGAATTCTTGAGATTTTTTGAAGAATGCATGCATCCATTTTTTACTTCATAGCATAGACTTTTAAGGCCATGCTACTCTGTTTATGTCTTCCCTCCAAAAGACAAAAAGCAGCAGCCAGCTCAGCGGTACACACTTCTGATGGCCAAAGCTATTGTTTATGATCACAGGCAGCTGAAGGTCAAGTCTATGCAAGCCATGGGAGACAGTAGTTCTAACATGCTGGACCTCATTCTGCCCTGAGCCTGTGGTGGCAGATGAAAACCTTGCATGGGCAGTCACTTTATCCAGACAGAATTCTGACACTTATAAGTGCTGCCTATGTTTTTAAGTCCCTTTCGGGGACCCTGAGATGGACAGGATGAGACAAACCTATGGTTGAAATTTTACAGGAAAGAGGGATAAACAAAAAGTTGTTTATTTTTTTTAATATTGAACTTGAGTTTTCAGTATTTCAGTGATTTCAACGATTCCCCAAAGCCAGAGCTTTAAATATTCAAAGCAAAACTATAGTGAACATGGGATTGAATTAACAAAGTTGAGAAAAATAAGTATTTCAACAACTATCAAAGAATGGAGAACTCATAATAAGAAGGCAGTCTAAGTTGTTCATTTCATACTCATGTGATCTTCCTTCCATTTGTTTATACTATTGACTAAAGGCATTTCTAGTTCAAAGAGAAAATAGGCCTTGTCTACTCTTATTTAACTTTTAGTTTGTGAGTTTCTAAAAATGATTTGAAAATTCTCCATGTTTCCCCCATTTCCTCTCAATAATTTTGTTCTCTGAAAAAGAGTCCTATTGGCTGCCAGTGTGGTAGTGGTAAAATAAATATTCAGGCCTACTACACCAAAGCACATACACAAAGTACCAGGAATTTAGAATTATAGAGGAAAAAATTCCAAGTGTTTTAGCTTTAAAATACTAAAATAAAGAGATTCAATATAGAAATGCTCAAAGGTAAACTAATATAATTGTCCATTTTATTAAAATTAAAATTCTAGTATACAATGTTCAATACAGTGCGATATATATATATGTATATATATGTAATTACTACAACTAAGGAGATCAACACATCTTATAGAGTTACCTCCTTTCTTCCTTTTGTAGCAAAAGTATTTAAAAACTATTATCTTGGCACATTTCTAACCTTGTGCTGTACCATAGAGCTCTATACTTAGGCAGTCACAGGAATATAGCTTTGTGTCCTTTAACCTATGTCTTTTCATTTTCCATATTCAGATCTCCCAATGTGCATGTTGCAACTACAATTCTATGTATTTGATTTCTGTTTTGCTAGATTGAGATAGCATAGTATTTGCTTCTTTTTCTGGTTGACTTTACTCAATTTGGTGCTCTAGTTTCATCCATGTTATTGTAGCTGGCAGAACCTCTTTGTTGCATCCTTTTCCTTTACTTTTTGGAAATGAAAAGAAGACATTTTAATTCATTTAGGAACTTTTATATTGCTTTCCACAAACAATATGCCAACCTATGTGCCCATAGCAGTGTACGCCAGCCACACTGATTCCCAGTTCTACATGCATCTTCTACTTACCTCAGTTTTCTGTTGTTTATTGTTTTTTATTTATTTTTATAGTGTTTTTCTAGCAAGTGTGAGACTGTATCACATTTAGGATTTAATTTGCATCTCCTTGATTAATGATGTTAAGCAATTTTCATACGCTTGTTGGCTATTTTTATTCATTTTGGACACATGTATTCAGGTCATTTGCCAATTTTAAGTTGTACTTTTTTATTTTGCTACAGAATTTTGTGAGTTTCTTGTATAATTTGGATATTAATATCTTTTAAGGTGTATGAATTTAAAATACTTTCTTCAAACTGTAGTATATCTTTTTTTGCTATAATTTCTTTATTCTGCAAAAGTTCTTTTGGTTGAAATAATTTTACTTTTATTTTGCTTTTGTTTCCTAAGTTTTTGGTTTCCTATGTTTAATTCCTTAAAAGAAAGGAAGAATAAATTCTAACTTTGTTGACTTTTATGTATGTATTTATGTGGTGTATGTATGTGTGTATGTGCGTTTACACAAAGTGATTTGCATCTGTTGATCTCTTTCATATTGCACAAAACTGAAGCATGGTTCAGAACAGAATGATAATACAATAGCATGGAGGAAGAAGTACCTGGAAGATTTCTGCTGAAGACTAAAGTCTTAAACAAAAGGTACTGAGGAAAAGAAAAATAGCTCAGAAAGTAAAAGGTTTCCATACAGGCATGAAAACCTGAGTCAAAATGCCAAGTGCATGCTTATAGGTTTGGGAGGCAGAGACAGGATGATCAGTAAGGTTTACTACTTCATGGAAGGGCTCCAGGCCAATGAAAGACCATGTTTCAAAGGAGGTAGATGGTATTCTTGAGGGATCTTGTCCTCTGGCCTCCACATGATAAACCCTAACCACACACACATTTATATATAAAAAAGGTTTCTATACTACTCCATTGACTGACTAGCTGCATTTTGGTCTTTCTGGTGGACATTATAGATAGAGACTCTTGCTATTCTGCCAAAGGATACAAAGAAAAGAAGCATCAATTGGGACACTACTATGCACTGATTTTCATAGACCCTACCTTTAGGAAAAAAGTTGTTCAGCTTATTGAACTGGAGGAAGACCATGAGAATTTCTTTGGCTAGTAAAATTTCATGCCAACAGAAGTAATATCCCTTATGGATAGAAACTTTTGGAGCAAAGCATGAATCCCCATTTTATTTCCCCTCCTTTTAAAGTTATAGAAGGAAATATCTAGAATTCCCCATAAAACTAGGCCAGCAACAAAAGATAATCAGTATATTTTCCACAAACAAGACCAATAGGTAAGCAAGGTGAGCAAGAAATAAGCACCCTTATTTGAAATTGCCGATATTTGGCGATTGTTTCTTACAAAACCACAACCTAGTTTGTTATAACCAATATATCATCCTATCATTGAGAATTTGAAGTAATTTATTATATAGGACAAATATACATACAAAGGTCTCAATGAGCAATAGACAAAAGTATCCAAAGTTACCAATTAAAATCTTACAATACAGGGACATAGATAGACTTACTGAAGGCTTAATCTTAAAAGAATGGGCTAAGTCCATAAAAAAAACATCTAGGTGGCTTCAATCCAGATGAAGTTAGTTCAGTATAGCATGGAAAGAAACGTGGATGATAAAGATTACAAATGGTGTTTGAGAGAGGCTGCTCCCAGGGGCTAATACTTTACAGGAGACATAACTAAGAATTTTCCAAATCTTCTTTCAAAGATCCCCTGTTACTAGGCTTCTTCCTTCAGTCTTGTGCATCTAAGTTCTTCAAGTGGTGACCAAATCTGACTACCTGACCCACTGCCATTCTATTTCATCCAAATTGTTATCTTATATAAAAATAAACCTTGTGATTTCTGAAGGAAAATATTTATGCAAGTCACAACATTGTATCATCTTAGGCATCTTCTAAAGCACAGAATGGATCATCTTAGATGATTCTCCCTAGCAAAGAACAGAAGTACCAATGGCTTCTCTTTGATAATATGGCTTCTGCTTTGTAATGCTGAAAGCTTTTCTTCCTATGTTGCTCTCTACTTTGTTACTTTGTTTTTATTCCAGAAAATATTTCACTCTATTTTTTCCTTCAGCCCTAATTTATTTTTTTCACTTTCAAATTCACTAACAAAACAAAAAGGAAAGGGATGTGTATTCACTAGGCAGTTTCTCTGAGGTTCTTTGAGCCCTAATTATGATATAAAAACATAATTTCCAACTTTGCAGATGATGCTAAATTGAGGGAGAATAAAAACAAATGAGAAATAATTAGGTGGTACTGTCAGATAGAAAAGGATTTACATCATTTATGTTTCTGGACTAATAGATGGCAAATGCAGGTCTGCATAGATAAATGGAAGATAATTAGCCCCTGCAATGTATTAGAAATGGGGAAGTCTGCTAAATAAGAGGAAGCTGATGAAAAGTACTGTGAGTGCTCAGAAACACAGCCCAGTGTGGGGTCAGAAAGGATGATTACAGCCCGGGGATGATTGCATCATGGAAAACCTCCAGAGATTTGGCGCATTCTTCAGCTACCTTTTCATTCTTCAACCCTCCCTCACCAGGGAAATTCTATTGTTAAACAATTTTTTTAAGTTTTGCATATAGCCTGGATCTGGTGCAGTCTTTGTATTGCTTTGCAAAAGAAGACTAACTTCAGACATCAAATGTTTTCATCCAAGAGGAATTTTTTGCCTGCTGGTGCATTATGGTCCCAGATGATCCACCCTGGTGACTACTGATGCAGAAGACCCTATACTCACATTATTTATAGTAATTAAATTCTTGTTTCCTGAGTCCACTTTCCTCAATGGTCACTGATGTTATCTCAAGATGTCTCACACTTTCTTATTCTCAAATTTGTATCCCTGTAATTGAAAAGGAATAGCAACTATTATTTTATCCATGCAATTTTCAAGTTCTCCCCCTTTAGTTATTCAATCAGGCAGCATGGCCTAGTCATCTACTATGTTTATACTTACAAACAGCATTACTGAGTTACCCACCTCCACACACAAAACATTCAACATTTTAAGTAGGCTTATGAGTTTGTGTTGGCTTATATTCATAGCTATCCTTGGCCTTGAAGCACATCTGCTAGGTTGTTCAGTGACAATTATACAACCTACCCAAAGTTCCAGAACAGCAGAACAAAATCAAACTGAATAGCTAAAAATATGTATTCATCTCCAGAGTCAAAGGTCATACAGCTACCTACACTCCACATTGCTCTTACTCTGTCTGTGGCCTTATACGTTATTTACTTACCACTTCCGTATCTGTTAAATTTTTGGTTTCTATGGCATGATATGGTACAACTCTCCACTACTTTTTTTTTAATTTCTGGCCTCAAACTTTTGTGATAGACAGTACTTAATTTCTAAGTCTCTATCTTTACCAACTTCCCTCTCTACATTTTTAGTTCAGAGAATGCACCTATTCTCTTGACTCCAATTACTAATGTCATACTGTATGTTGAGGATCAGTTTTCTTACTTTGTGATCAAGGAATATTTTCTGTTCTTCCACAGATGATTTCTTGTTTCTCTAAACTTCTATAATCTCACAGTTTACAATTTATAAGCCAGTCTTATATGAAAAATATATAAACTACATAATTGTAATAAAATAAAGGCTTAGAGATGGAAAAATGGTAAGCGTATTTATTTGTTTTCCTAAATAATACTGGAATGAGCTCCTACTCCAGGAAGAAGACTGTTTTTCCAAAGCTTAGAGACTATCATCCAATCCAAGAAGATTTTGTGTAAAAGAAATTGAACTCAATTTCTTATGCACCCCATTATCTTACATATACCACTGAAACTATAATATTATCAGTATGCGTATCTCCAGTTATATGCAATCATTAAGATTCAATAACCATTTTCTTTTCAGTATGATATATTTCTTTTATAACTCATTTACTTCATTGGCATATCAACTTCCTAGTATGATTTCTCAAGAGCATGTTATTACCGCAATCAATCATGTGGCTCACCTTTTTTCTTCCAAGAAAACTATGAACAGCTAATTTTGATACTTGTCAAAGAATTTGTCTTCTCACTTTTGATGCCATTGCTGATATTTTCATTATCAGTACCAACTCCTGCTCATTTAGAAGACTGATAATCAATTCTTTTTTCTCACCTCCTCAAGACTCTACTTCAAAAGGATTAAGGGTCTCAAAGTAAGATCCATTATCTTAATCTGATAGAGGAGAGAGTAGGAACTATCCTTTAACTAAATGGCACTGGAAAAGACTTTTTGAACCTACAAATAGTAGATAGAGAGGAAGGAAATGAAACCCAAGTCAAAGGTAGAAAATTATTTTTAAACAAAAACATTGAATAAAATTTCTCCCATTCAAAGGAAGAAGGTCTCTATCAAGGCACAGGAGTAGAAAGAACATCAGATAGAATGGAACAGAAAAGAAATTCCATAAGCAAAGAAAGAACAAAGAAAGATTAAAAACTGCTAGAAGAAAATATCTAGTCTCATCTGTTGTTTTATCTTCTGCATGGTGGCTGCACCTTAATCTACTGCTATTTCAGCCAGCAATTGCAACTCCACAGTTACCAGTCTGTTTCTCTGGTAGAAACTTGGCCACTCAGGCTGCAGTCTGGAAGGAATTCTTTTCCCACAGGCACTGGCTCTGCCACTGCCAATAAAGGTATCTTCAAATATTTATTGTTCTATTTATAAATAAAACTCGAGACTCAATGCCTGGGGTGAATTATCTTTGCAATATTTGTCAGTCTAAAGTTTCATTTCTAATTTATCTTTTATCATAATTAAAAAACTCTATCTGTCTTCAACTCTTCAAAGACCTGAGAAGGATATAATATTACCCCTGTAAAAAGGAAATGCATTGTAAGCAACTTCCAAAACTTTAGAATTGACAGAGTCATTTTGCTGCCTGGACAGTCACCGAAGGTTCCTCTGTAATGCTGGGGCATTTATCTTCAGCCTTCAAGCCCATAGTATCTGGCAGACTTTTCCATCAAACAGGAAATCTGAAAGACTGTTTCACCTTTATTGGCAGTTGTCAGTCAATTTCTTCTATGTCCTGCAGAATGCCTGGGCATTTCTTCTTTAAATCAGGAACCCTGAAGGACCATCCCATCTTTTGTTATGTTCAGCAGTCACTTTTCTATGTGTACTACATGTCCAGGTCATATAGCATACCATCAAGAAGTCCAAGCAAGAACAGTTTCTTGCCCAAATGACTAGCAAACTTCATAACGAGTCTCTTTGGTGCCCATAATTCTCTTGAAATAATTGGTACTGCCAGGAGCAAACATGTCCCACTGTTGAAAAAAATCTAAGTTCTTAAAACCTTTTAAATGCCATATTCTGTAGGTCTTTGAAAGAGTTGAAGAATACCTCTCCATTTGAAATGTATCTCTGTACATCTAGAAAACCTAACATGATTGCAAGTTTGGCTGTTATAAATGACTACCTATTAATCTGCAATTTTTAATTATACATTACATTTTTAAATGAGCTGTCTAAACATAATATCTTAAACAAGAACAGAAATAGATATAACAAAATCGACCTTAAATTTGTATCAATAGACCAAACAAACATTTATAAACATTATTTGGGAATTTGGGCATAGTTCTTGAGACTACTTCCTGCTAATTGATGGGCAATATTCTTAGGGTTCATGGAGACCTTCTAGGGCGTCTTGTTCCATCAAACCCCATTACCCTGGAAGGAATCCACAAACTCTCATTTCCTGTGCAAACAAAAGTATAATCTCTTTTACAAAGCAACATACTCTTAGATTCAAAATTTGAAGTCAAGATCCCTTTGTGTTGCCTTAACTTAGCATCCCCGAAAATCAAATATCTTTCTGCAGTCAAAAATTTCAAAGAAAACACAAAAATATGCATAATTGAGACTCTGTATGTTTTCCATTTTTACATGGCTTATTTTTCTTTACTCCTTTAATCTATGATTATCTGTACTCTTTTATATTACTTTCACTGTCTCTTTAAAGACTTTGTTTCATTTTTAAAACCTACTTCTTTTTATGTCTATCTGTCTATACTCTTTTTCTTCACTCTCCTAAGCTTACATATATTTATCCAACACTGTGACCCATTCAAAGGCCTTTTTCATCTGAATCTGTCTTTATTGTGTATCTGTAATCCTTTTCTGACCAGGAGCACTTTTTCTTAAACTGCAAAGTGGGTGTGGCTAGAACCAACTCCACAGCCCTGTCTGTTTGTTCTATCCAGTCCAACATGGCAGAGGCATGTTCACCACCTCTGTGAGCCATGCACACTGCCCCAGCTCCAGGGACACAATGGGTCTATGTCACCAATAAACAATTTGTAACATGTTGCTCACAGACCCCATTTAAATGCAGGACCTCCCGAAAGAGCTAGAGTACATTCTGCCAGTATGAGCCAGGATGCTGTATCTTAAAGAATCTGTACAATTCTTTGCTGCTAACACTGAGTCAGAAAGACTTCTTTTAAAGGAGCCATGCCTCTGCTTGATACCAGCAACAAAGTCTATGAAAAAAAATGCAGCTTCCAATAAGCTGTGTTTAACTCTGTTCTTTTGTGTCTAGAATTTCTTCCCAAGCTCTCTCAATTTTTATGTGGATATAGTTGGTCCATGTTGGCACAAATCTCATAAGAGGATAATATTTAAAACATATAGTGGACATTTATAATTCAATGTCAAAGTGAAAACAACCCAAGTTTAAAACAACAAAAGGTTATAAAATAAGTTTCTGAGAAGACACAAATATGTAAATATGTACAGTGGATAAATGAAAGATCATTATCAGAGAAGTGTTAATAAAAAAACAAAATGAGATACCACCTCATATGATTTGTGATGTCCAAATGAAAAACATACATAGTAATACCTGGCTAGGACACAGAGAATTGGTCTTGTTAGTAGTCATGTAGATTGATGTGGACACTGGACAAAGGAATGGAAATACCTCAAAAAATATAAAACTACCAAATGACCCAATAATCCCATCTTTCAATATCTCACACAAGAAATTGAATTGGGACCTGAAAGATATCAACACTCTTATGTTTACTGCAGTACTGTTATAATATCCAAATGTAGAAGCAACCTGATTGTCCATAAGTTGATTAGTAGATAAGGAAAATGTTATATATACATAAGGTTGAATAATATTAAGATTGTTTTAATATAACCAAAATGTCATTATTATCTCAATCAAAAATAATTACTTCAAAATATTACCTTCTATCTGTTCTACATTCAAATTATCAAAGATTTCTCCTGTTACTTCACAGTTTAACTGTCCAAATCAGAATCCAGGATTCCAATGTGGTAAGCATATTTCCATTTGGAGTTTAAGTTTGTTAAATCTCTTATATTTTATAGCAGTTGCCCCCAACAATTTTTCTCTCACATTAAACCAATTTCACAAGAAAAGCAGGGCATTTTCTCTCTGTAAATTTAATTACATTATACATTTGATCAATTCTATTATTTTAGTATAATTTTATAGTTTAACATGTTACTTCATTATTCACATTTTCTGTAAAGTAGAAGCAAAATGTAAAGGTGTCATCCAATTTAGCAGCCCACCCTATCCTTTTTGGAGAAGAATATTTCAAGAGTAGAGTAATACTTCCCATTGTGTTCCATTGTGAAGCTCTTAGCATCATTGTGATGCTAAGATTGATCAGTATGTTAGACATTTTCACATTTCCTCATTTACATTTTATTTAAAATGTTTAGCAACCTTAATTGGTTGTGAGATTTCCTGGTGAAAATAAAATTTTCACCTAGAAAGATTTTTACCAGGAAATCTCACAATTGCTGCATTCTATTAATAAAAATGTTATTTTACAATATATTCAGAAATACAGTTCAGAAAAAAATGACAGGTTAAATGTTATATTATTCTCTTGATTTATCAACATTCAGAATAACTTGATGTCTTATGGACATCAAGTATTATGATGAAAATACTGGTTCCTAAAGATATCCTTTTTGTATATTTTCCTTAAAAATCAATAATATACCTGTGATTGTATGCACAAAACTTGCACAAAACCAATTCAGCCCAAATCACAGCATGGATAGGGGAGGAACTCATGAAATCCCACTCCCAACTGAAGAGCTATTGACAATTGAAGGTTCTTAGAAAGATAATCTGTTTTCTTTAGAGATGCAGTCCTCAGGGGTCTATTAACAATGATGAAGTATATGGTCATACATGCATGCATGCATAGGTAGCACTATGTGGACTCTGCATGTTTAAAGAGGAAAAAACATATGAAGTTGAAAGGAACGAGTGGGAGGAGGATAAGGAAGGAATTGAATGAGAAAAAATGAGTAGATTTGATTCAAACACATTATATACGTGTATGAAATCACAATAAGGAAAATATTAAACATGGTTATAGTTTCAAAATAACATCTATATTTCTGACATTGAGATTTCTGAATATAGCTTGAAATTTATTTATTTATTTGTTTATTTATGTTTATTGAGACAGGGTTTCTCTGTGTAACATCTCTGGTTGTACTGGAACAAACTCTTGTAGACCAGGCTGGCCTCGAACTCATGGAGATCTGCCTGTCTCTGCCTCCTGAGTGCTTGGGTTAAAGGCATGCACCACTACTGCCCAGCTGAAATTTGTTTTTAATTATTTTTGTACTATGAACATACACCACTAGGGCTGAAGTGTCAAAATACTCTATTTTAAAGTCAATTTATGTGTTTATGTTGCCCACATTGTATGCAACACATTTCTTGAACATGTTTCATGTTTTTAAGAACTTGCCTATTTTAAAATTTTAATTTAGAATCATTTACATACCAGTAAACTCAAAGATACAAAACAAGTTATTTAAGAAAATAGTCTACCCTATTCTTTTTCAAGCTCTACTAGCCTGCCTCTTTGATGTGTAATAATTTTATTAGGATTTATATTTCTATTTTATCTATTAAAATTAAAGTAAAAGCATAGCAAACTTGTATAAATAAGGTATGCTATATAGATAGTATCATTATCTGAATTTAATAGTATATCCTGGAGATATTCTTCCATAGAAGATAAAGGTATGGTTATCCTTTCAGATTTGTATAGTACTCCTTTGGGTGAATAATTAATAATATTATTAACAATAACAGCAACATCAAAAACAACAATAATAGAGAAATTATTGACAAGGTGTGAAGACTTTAGGGAAGTCTGATTAGAGCTTAGTTTTGAAGGAATCAGGTGTGCACAGGAGTGCTACCAGGTATGGACTGAAAAGGTTGAAT
>PVIU01025609.1:0-23447 GCA_004026605.1 Ondatra zibethicus
ATTTTCTGGTATCCTCTTCAATTTCTTTCTTCAAGGCCTTAAAGTTCTTGTCAAATAGATCTTTCACTTCCTTGGTTAGTGTAACCCCAAGATACTTTATGCTATTTGTGGCTATCGTGAAAGGTGATGTTTCTCTGATTTCCCTCTCTGCTTCTTTATCCTTTGTATATAGGAGGGCTACTGATTTTTTTGAGTTGATCTTGTATCCTGCCACATCACTGAAGGTATTTATCAGCTGTAGGAGTTCTTTGGTAGAGTTTTTGGGGTCACTTATGTACACTATCATATCATCTGCAAATAACGAAAGTTTGACTTCTTCCTTTCCAATTTGAATACCCTTGACCTCCTTATGTTGTCTTATAGCTATTGCTAGAACTACAAGCACTACATTAGAGATATGGAGAGAGTGGACAGCCTTGTCTTGTTCCTGATTTTAGTGGAATCACTTTGAGTTTCTTTCCATTTAATTTGATGTTAGCTGTCGGCTTGATGTATATTGCTTTTATTATATTTAGATATGGTCCTTGTATCCCTAATCTCTCCAAGACCTTTATCATAAAGGGGTGTTGAATTTTGTCAAATGCTTTTTCAGCATCTAATGAAATGATCATTTTTTTTAGTTTATTTCTATGATGGATTACATTGATAGATTTTCGTATGTTGAACCAGCCCTGCATCTCTGGGATGAAGCCTACTTGATCATAATGGATAATTATTTGGAGTGTTCTTGGATTCGGTTTGCCAGTATTTTATTGAGAATTTTTGCATCGATGTTCATGAGTGAGATTGGTCTGTAATTCTTTTTCTTGGTTGCGTCTTTGTGTGGTTTTGGTATCAGGGTAACTGTAGCTTCATAAAAAGTGTTTGGCAATGACTCTTCTGTTTCTATTATGTGAAACACCTTAAAGAGTATAGGTATTAGCTCTTCTTGGAAGTTCTGGTAGAATTCTGTGTTAAAACCATCTGGTCCTGGGCTTTTTTTGGTTGGGAGGTTTTTGATGACAGCCTCTATTTCCTCATGACTTATAGGTCTATTTAAATTGTACCCCTGGTCTTGATTTAATTTCGGTATATGGATTTATCTAAAAACCTGTCCATTTCTTTTCATTTTCCAATTTTGTGGCATACAGGCTTTTTATTAAGACCTAATGATTCTCTGAATTTCCTCAGTGTCTGTTGTTATGTCCCCCTTTTCATTTCTGATCTTGTTAATTTGAGTGTTCTCTCTCTGCTTTTTGATTAGTTTGGATAGGGGTTTGTCAATCTTGTTGATTTTCTCAAGGAACCAGCTCTTTGTTTCATTGATTCTTTGGATTGTTTTCCATGTCTCTATTTTGTTGATTTCAGCCCTCAGTTTGATTATTTCCAGTCTTCTACTCCTCCTGGGTGAGTCTGCTTCTTTTTTTTTCCAGAGCTTTTCGGTGTACTGTTAATCATTAATGTGTGCTTTCTCCGTTTTCTTTATGTGGGCACTAAGTGCTATGAACTTTCCTCTTAGCACTGCTTTCATAGTGTCCCATAGGTTGGGATATGTTGTGTCTTTATTTTCGTTGAATTCAAGGAAGACTTTAATTTCTTTCTTTATTTCTTCCTTGACCCAGGAGTGGTTCAGTAGTTGACTGTTCAGTTTCCATGAATTTGTAGGCTTTTGGGGGTGGAATTGTTGTTACATTCTAACTTTACTCCATGATGATCCGATAAGACACAGGATGTTTGCTTTGTTACTGAGTATGTGATCAATTTTCTAGAAGGTTCCATGAGATGCTGAGAAGAAGGTATATTCTTTCCGGTTTGGGTGGAGAGTTCTATAAATGTCTATTAAGTCCATTTGATTCAATACATCTGTTAGTTCTCGTATTTCTTTGTTAGGTTTCTGTCTGTTTGGCCTGTCCGTTGGTGAGAGAGGAGTGTTGAAATCTCCCACTATTAGTGTGTGGGGTTTGATATTGCTTAGAGTTCTAGTAATGTTTCTTTTACATATGTGGGCTCTTTTATATTAGGGGCATAGATATTCAGGATTGAGACTTCGTCCTGATGGATTATTCCTGTTAAGAGTATAAAATGTCCATCTCCATCTCTTCTGATTGATTTTAGTTTGAAGTCAATTTTGTTTGATATTGTATAGCCATACCCACTTGTTTCTTAGGGCCGTTTGATTGAAAAACCTTTTCCCAACCCTTTACTCTGAGATAATGTCTGTCTTTGTGGTTGAGGTGTGTTTCTTTTAAACAACAGAATGTTGGGTCCTGTTTTCGTATCCATTCTCTTAACCTGTGCCTTTTTATAGGTGAGTTGAGTCCATTGATATTAAGCGTTATTAATGACCAGTGGTTGTTAACTCCTGTTATTTTTGGGGGGTGGTAGAGTTTGTGTGTTTCCCTTCTTTGAGTTGTGCCAGTGGAGGGTTGTTAGATGTCTGTGTTATTATGGGTGTTGTTTGCTTCCTTTAGTTGTGGTTTTCCTTCTAGTACTTTCTGTAAGGCTGGGTTTGTGACTAGTATTACTTAAATTTGTTTTTATCCTGGAATATCTTGTTTTCTCCATCGATGATGAAAGAAAGCTTTGCTGGGTATAGTAATCTGGGCTTGCATCCATGGTCTCTTCGTGTCTGCAGCACATCTATCCAAGACCTTCTGGCTTTCATGGTTTCCATAGAGAAGTCAGGTGTAATTCTGATAGGTTTACCTTTATATGTTACTTGACCTTTTTCCTTTGCAGTTCTTAATATTCTTTCTTTATTCTGTATGTTTTGTGTTTTGATTATTATATGGTGTGGGGATTTTTTTTTGATCCAGTCTATTTGGTGTTCTGTATGCTTCCTGAACCTTCATAGGAATATCCTTCTTTAGGTTGGGAAAGTTTTCTTCTATAATTTTGTTGAATATATTTTCTGGGCCTTTGAGCTGTAATTCTTCTCCTTCTTCTTTCCCTATTATTCTTAGGTTTGGTCTTTTCATGGTGTCCCAGATTTCCTGGATGTTTTGTGTTAAGAATTTTTTGGATTTGTTGTTTTCTTTGATCAATGAGTTTATTTTTTCTGTCGTACCTTCAGCATCTGAGATTCTTTCTTCTATCTCTTGTATTCTGTTGGTTATACTTGTCTCTGTAGTTCCTGTGGTTTCAGATTTTCCATATCCAGCCGTCCCTTGCTTTGTGTTTTCTTCATTGCCTCCATTTCAGTTTTCAATTCTTGAACTGTTTCCATTACCTGTTTGATTGCTTTTTCTTGGTATCTTTGAGGAATTTATTCATTTCTCCTAACTTTTTGTTAGTCTTCTCATCCATTTCTTTAAAGGAGTTTTTCGCATCCTCTTTAATGTACTCTATCACTTTCATAATGTTATGTTTAAAGTAGATTTCTTCTACTTCTTCTGGATTAGGTTGTTCAAGTCTTCCTATTGCATATTCGCTGGATCCTGGTGTTATCATGTTGCTTTTCAGGTTGTTGGAAGAATTCTTGCATTGGCACCTGCCCATCTCTTCCTTTGACTGTGGTCAGGGGAGTCTCAGCGGCTTGGTCCAATTTATGTTTTGGCTAACTATGTACTTGGGGATTTTTCTTGTTCTGCCCTCTCTTAGGTCCCCTCAGCACTGGAGTTGGCTCTCAGATCCCCTCCTCCCTGAGGTAGGCTGTGGTGGTGGATCTAAGGACCCCCTCTGGATGGATCTTCTATTACTGGATCATGGCTACTTGCTGGTCAAGGACCTGGCAGATAAAAGGGTGGGCTTGGTATATGCTGGCTCCATGGAACAAAGAAACCCCTGCAGCCTTGCACTCACCATTTTGTCCCCAGAGCCTCAGCCCTGAAGCAGGCTGAGTTGGAAGATCCTGGAACCCCACAGATGGAAAGGGGTGCTTGGGGGCAAGCTGGGGTGGGATAAGTAGGAAAGCCAGTAGCCAGGGAGAAGCCCCACTGAATGGCCAGAAAGTTTAGGGGATTGGAGGGCACCTGTACTCTCTTCCCGGGGCATGTGGGCGGCCGGATGGGGACACACACACTTACCCCTCCAGATGGATCTACTAGTACTGGATCAGGGCCGCCACTGGTGTTTCTATCAGAGCAGAATAAACAAACTATCACAATTCAAAGCACAGTTGTCTCAGATCAGAGCCAGTGTGCTTCAGGCAATGATCACCGGTGTTGTTTATCACAAAAGTGTGAAAAGTGCATACGCAGGATGTCCAGGCTGGGGCTGAAGGATTCCATGGGCAAGAGCTTTCAGAAACACTGGGGATCCCTTACATGTTTAATTCTGAGGGTTTTTTTTATATTTTAAACATTCAGAAATATTTTGCTCTTGCTATTTCTTTCTACGACACCCTTGTTCAGTTATATGACCTCATATGCTGTCATGATCCACAATTTTTAAAGCAGTGATACAGATGATAGAGACAGATAGATCCATATAGATAAATGATTGATAGATATAGAGCTAAATCAATAATTGTTAGATTGACAAATAGGTAGGTAGATGATAAAGAATAACAATTTAGAGAGCTATTGCACAAACACACGCACAACCAGAAATGTAGACCAAATATGGATAAACTTGCAGCTGAAAATGCTATGGTCATAAAGGACATAATACCACCACCTTTAAAAAGACCTCACAGTGAGCAGAACACGTTAAAAAGCATCATTGAGGCCAATGGACTCTGGAGAGTTTTGACTTGCACATCCTCATTGTTCTGCTTTCATAATTATATCTATTTCAGGGGCCATCTTTGCTGCTCCAAAACCAGTGTGCAGACATTCTAAGATTCACACACTCTATAGGCTGTAATGGTGTGCGCTGTGCCCTTTATCAGTGGATGGAGCATGCTCACCTAGCAGGCACTTCACTTGGACGATATGAGTTGTGTCCTAGGCAACTGAGTAGGTACATTCGGAGACTACGAATACATCCTGTTTCTTCTTGTCCCCTCTGTCACAAACACTCTTACACCCATCCTCTGTGTCCAGTTTCTGCCTCATTTCTCATGAATGGACTGTGTCATCCTGTCTACTATCTGGTCGTTAATATAGTATTCAGGTCATCTGTCCACTTTTTACTTCAAACTGTGTGCATCCTGAACCACCCTGTATCTTGAGAAAAAACTGAGGCTCTCTGTGAACAATATCAGTTCAACTAGGTCCACTGTGGGCTAAAGGAGTGTAGTCATCCAATTTTCAAAGACTCCAGTAGGGGAAAGCAAGCTCTTCTCCTTCAATACTTTCCTTACAGTGTGAAGTTTGCTCACTCTGTCCCCCCCCCCTTCCTCTCCCCTTCCTGTCTCACATACACACACCATAATTAAATTATTCCATAAAAAACAAGATTTCTTAATGTGATGAAGATTTTTGTTTGTTTGGTTTTGGTTTTCTGTCATCCTAGAGTCTTTGGTACCTGCTAAAGGTTAAAACACTCCAGGCCTGGCATTTTTAATACCCTCGGAAGATTTCAACGTGGAAGTGGAACCTTGGAAGTGGCTTGCAGGGAAAGTATCTAGGACACCAGGCCCATGTGTGGGTCTGCTTCTGTGCTCAGAATTGAGCTTCCGTTCCTGTCACCAAGTTCTCCTTGATTTTGTCACAATTCTTTATTCATAAAAGGTACAGTTAAATGAGTCCAATTTTTAGTACAAATTATTTGTACTAAGAGGCTGAAGACAGTCTAATTGCTGCTCATTCAGGCAATGTGGTTTCTTAGGAAAGGAACTAGGGAGCCAGCATTGATTAGGCACCTGGACGTGTCAGGAGCATCACGGACATTATCTTAATTTCCCCAACAACCATGGAGGGCCATTATTATGGCTCCCAATTTAGTGAGAGGCAAATTAGGCAAGGTCATGGATCTATTACCAGCACAGCCATGATTCAAAACTAAATCTCTCTCATACCTCATTTTGAGTATTTTTTTTACACTCTGTTTACAGAAGACTTGCTACAGTCAGACAGACCTGAGTTCTGCCCTCATTAAAATTCTCAGATCCAGGAGATTCTTCTTTTTGGGTGTGGGGGTAGATTTAGGTTATTTGCTTCTCCTCCTAATCGTCATTCTGGGCCCTGACTGTCTCTTATTTCTGCCTTGTTCACCATCCGCGTATCAGCCATCACATGTACTGCATCTTCTCTTGGTGTTTCCATCATTGTATCAAATTCACAATTACTACCCAGTGTGTATTGGTGCTTCTGAAATTGGAGAATTAGGTATTTTGACATTGTGTCAGGTGTCATTCTCATTCATGCTAAAGGATAATTTTAGCAATAAAGTTTTAATTTTTGACACTTAATTTTTTATTAATTTTTGAACACTAACGTATTTTTATTTTAATCTTTAAACTTATTTCTTTTATTTGTGATATTATAATTACATCATTTCCCCCTTCCCTTTTCTTCCTTCAAACTCTCCCATATACTCCTCTTGGCCCTTTCAAATCCATGGCCTCCTTTTTCATTAATTGCTGTTATATACATATATGTGCATATTCCTAAATACGTATGTACAGCCTGCTCAGTCAATATACTGTTACTTGCATGTGTGTTTTCAGGTATGACCGTTTGGTATTGGGTAACCAAGTGGTGAGTAAAACTGTCTCTTCCACTCCCAACATTCCTCGGTGGCCTATAGTTGTTTGTGTACAGTTGAGCCTCATGAATTTTCCTTAGCTTTGTCTATTGCTATTGTTCTTGTTCAGCTCCTGTTTCAGCAGTCACGTTGGCAAGACTTGGTGGGTGTGGCTTCTGACATTCCTAGGACGCACAGTCGCGCAGCAAACTCCCTTTCCCTGGCTGTTACAACCCCCACCCCACAGAGATGGTATGCTGTTGTCTTCATTTATTTTTAGTTTAATGACATAAAAAGTTGTCAGAGAGGAACTCAAACACACATGCTATGTTTTCTAACTCCCAAATTCCCTCCATTGAGCTTCTCTGAACCTTCACTAAAATGATGTGTCCCACCTATGCTTTCATTATGAATATTGGTGATTTTCCCCCAAAGTCACTGAGAAATCATTAGAGTATAAATGGGAAAGATCACTAAGGTGCCACGACACCGTGTGGTGTGAAGAACTCACTTGGATGTGGCAAGCGGTCAGCTGCAGTTGGAGGCAGCATTCTCTGGAAGGAAGCACCTGAACTGCATAAACCACTTAGAGACACAAACACAGGAAGCCTTTTGTATTACATAGATGCCAGAACAGCCAGCCGCAAACAGTATGCCAGAGATGCATGCCTGGTGAACATCAGCCACATCAATGACAGCGGTGTCCACCAAATGGTTTCTTTTTATTTGCCAAGTAAGAACTGAGTTCCTTGCTTTGAGCCATTGGACTTGATGTTGCAATGTAGTGGTAAATAGAGATAGCAAGATCTCACCCCTGTGGAATTACGGTCCAATGAGGGTGCTGTCTTTCTAACTCAAAAATAAAGACCATCATATAGCCACCAATATGAACAGTGTGAAGGAGGGGGTTGACCCTATCTAGAGGAGCCTAACATAAACTGGGGGAGTCAAAGAATGCCCCTTTGAGAAGACAAAAGTTGAGTTGAATTTCATGAGGAATTATCAACTGCTTTCTCCTCTATTGTCTCTTATTTTCCTTGTGCTTATTCCTCAATATTATTAATTTTAAAATAGGTTTTAAAACATTGAAAGTAAGCTGCTAGGTGTTAGGGTACTAGTTAATGATGCAATAGAGTCAGAGGACAAGTTCTCTGCCACATGAAGCCACCCTCATTCATCTATGAACCATCCCAGGCTCTCAGGGGTTCAGGACGGCTGGCATATGTTTGCTCTTCCCTGAGGGCTGTCTCTCAAGTTCAGCTGATTCAGACGGAACGTGACTACGGACCCCACTTCACACTGGACTGGCTTTATTCTTACCGCTTCCCTGTAAGGCAGCAAGCAGGATGACAGGACAGCTATGTTCCTGGTATCTCATCCTTCTTGGATCTGCAGACTATTTGAGCCTGTTTTTCACAAAACAATGTAAAAACTGCAAAAAGGGAATAAGAAATATGAGGGGTCTTTTTAAGTCCTCGTGAACTCAAAATTTGCAGAGCTGTAGTTCTTGCCCTGGTTCCACTGATCAGAACAAATCAATGGCTAACCTCAAAGCCAAGACAAAGAGAAGCATAATCTGCCACTTAAGGGGCTATACCAGGAATGCTGATGGAGAAGGGCAAAGTGCTGGAGTTAGTGATTTGACCTCTGCAACTGCTATGCATTTCACTAATAGATATATACCTTACAGGATTGTGTGTCTGCAATATGTCCTATTGAAATAATTGGCCTCAATAATTCATGGAAGCATGATTTAAATATGTGCTGAGTATATGACTTCTGATTGGTAATAATGGCTCACTTTCAAATGATAGATTCTTAAATTATAATCAACAAAGCAGTTATTTGCTTTTAGTGTAAGTAACACAACTTCTAAGCAGGTTGTCACTGTTATTGAACTTATAAAAAATACTGGTTACGCATTGAGAAGAATACTAGAAAATATGAGAGACAAAGAAAAGGCATACAAGTTTGAAAATGTATCTGAATTTATGTATCAATACCCTGGACAAAGTTAGGAAACACCAAGAGTGTATATGCATTCCCTGGAGGACAAAGACAATGAGGGAGACATGTGATGGATGCCAGAAATGTACATGTTGTTTGAGACAGGCTATGTTATACAGCCAGGCAGCTAGATCACTATGGAACTCAGAAAAGAAATTACTGCAAATTGAAAGGTTAGCCTCTGGCATAGACAGAATTTGTATAAGCTGAGATCATATTTGAGAGCGACCAAACAGAGGAATTGGAATCAGCAAGTGCACACAGTTTTCACATGTCTTAACCAAAAAACACAGGGAACTGACTGCCTAAAGTAGAGGGTGACAGCAAAATAGTCATTTGTACATATTGTGAGCTGGGGACTCTTGGAATCTTTTACATAAACTTTGATGTCATGGAAGGTACCACTTAAATAAATGTTATACAATTGGTTAAGATTTTCTTCAATGATATAAACTAGTCTGCTCAAACAAGTAGAGTAATGACTTGAATAGCTAACCTTTGGTTATTCATATGTCTCTGGTAGTGTACTAAAGACTTTGTGTTTTATAAATTTACTTAAAAGTTCAGGGCTGTAATTTCCATGATCAATTACACCCAAATAACTCTTGTAAGCGGAGGAAAATAGAAAGGGATCAACTCTATTGGCATACAATCAAACATGGGGTGAGGGTGACCAAACAACAGTGACCAGTGTGTGAAGTATTTGTCAGGGAGAGAAGAGAGAATGGGGTAAGGAAAGAAAGGGGAGAGGAAGAGAGAGAGGGAGGAAGGAAGGGAGAGACAGACAGACAGACAGAGATGACAGGGGAACAGGGAGACAGAAATAGAGAGATTCTAGTGACTTGGCTAATAAAGTTATGATGTTGAGAAGCTTTATAGTCTTTGTTCAACAAGGCAGGGAACCAGGAGAGCCCATCTGGTTACTGGTGGCACATGAAGTTGACACACAAGTGAACACAGGGGTAAAAAGACCCTGTTCTAAGTTTTCAGTCAGAGACTTTTGCTAAGTAACTAGGTGACCTTGGGAGATTCATTGACCTTTCTAAACCCAGGAAGCTGGCACGAGTTTGCTGATATCAGACAACACAGACCAACACAGTGCTGGGCCCACACTAGACAAATACAATACTCTGGCTTCTAGCTAAATACATATTTCTCTAATCACTTTAAAGCTTAATTGTAGGCAACATGGGCCTATTTGAATCCCTGTGGCGTTGTGGTAGCCAAGAAAACATCATGAAAGAAAAAATCCATGGCAACTCCTTGTATGTGATTTGGCAGGGGTTGGGAATGGGACAGTGGAAATCAAGCCCACACCCTCATACAAGCCACATGCTAGGCTAATACTCCACTGCAATGTACCCCCAGCTCTTAGAAAGAAATTCTTTAATTGACATGAATTCCAACAATCTCCCAAGTCATCTAACCTTTTGACAAACTAAAGAACTACTCAAGAGATCTCCCCAAGAGGCAAGAGAAGTAGGTGTTTACACTTAAGAATATTGAAAAGAGACAATAACACTGGGAGTTCCATATTTAATAGCATGCTCTCATTCAAGAGCAAAAAAACACGCTGCAAGTGAAATTCTGATGAAAGGAGAGGTCTAGGCTAGAACTGCATTTTTTGTTAATAGCTAAGCAGTACAGAAAGGATACATCTGGGGAAAAAGTAAAAGAGTTTTTAGTTTAAAAGAGGGGACCAGACTAAGTCAACCAATATTGAATATTTGACCTTTTTTTAAAAGCATTTGTGTGTGTGTGTGTGTGTGTGTGTGTGTGTGTGTGTGTGTGTGTGTGTGTGTGTGTGTGCAGGTACCCAAAGGGGTCAGAAGAGGGACTTGGGTCCTCTGGAGCCAGAGGTACAGGTGATGTGAGATGCTCAGCCTGAGTGTTGAGTGTTAGAAGCAGAACTCAGTCATCTGAAGGAGCAGCAAGCAGAGCCATCGCCCAGCCCCTCATATTTGATCTTTTCAGACTGTGTGGAGACAAAAGAGAAAATGCCAAAAGTGGAGTGGGTAACAAGTCTGTGTGTGTGCCGACTAACAGCTGCCACCGCTGTTGCCTGGATACCGTGTAGATGGGGGCGGGGGCTTCACAGCTGGATGTGACTGCAGAAGCCAGGAGGTCTGCTGGGGGCCCTCACTTGGCAGGTGACAAACTGAAATCACAAAGGTCAAACTCAAAGTCACACAGAGACAGCAGAAGCTGGGACCCGAAGAGAAAGGCATCCACATGCCTGAACACACGCCTGCTCCAATACTCACAAGCATCGGCTAAACATACTTAAAGAATAACAATATTTAATATAATTTGTATTGCCTAAGCAAATACCACTTTATGACCTCATGTAAATCATTTGATTGCTGTCGGCCTCATTATCACAACTATAAAATATCAATAACAAAATACTTCATAGATTAGTAATAAGATTCAAAAAAATAATGGATGTAAAATATCTATAAATTATCTAATACAAGGTCACAAACTGATAGTTCAAGATGTTTTGTTAGCCTGGACTATTTTGGTTTGGTTTGGTTTGAGACAGAGTTTTACTATGTAGCCCTAGCTGGCCTGGAACTCAGAGATCCATTTGCTTCTGCCTCCCAAGTGCTGGGACTAAAGGCGTGCACCACCATATTCAGCTCAGGACAGGGTCCTGGTCTGGTCCCGAACCCTATATTATTTCTCCAGGACCAGAGGAAGGTGTGGGATTAAAGACACAACTCACATGGCTTTATCCGGAGGCAGATTCTCAGTAATCCCCCTCATGAAATCCTAAATTCACATCCTGAAAATTCCTCTGCGTTTATTCTCCAAACAGCCTTTATACCAAAACATAAACTGAGGGGGAAATTCATTAGCATTCTGTTTCCTAGGTAACCAGGTGAATGGTTGTGGTCACATCCACATCTACCTGTGCCTGCTCTGTCACTTCTTCCTGCTCTGTGTGCCAGCTCTGCACTTAGGCTGAATTAGCATCTCTACTCAGGCATCCTCCAAATTACAAAGAAGGAGCAAAACAACCTCCTGACCCTTTGTTAGGGATGGCAACAGGTTAGGTGACTGACCACCTCCTGTGTGGCAAGTGCAAACTATGGCCTGGAATTCTGGTCACTATACCATGTAGAAATATGGGCCTATAGGACAGTTTTTTATAAATTTTTGAAAATAGCTTAAATTTCCCAAATCACTGTTTTTCATATAAAATCTAGGGTTTGGGTTTATGTTTAGAATTGAGAGAGTGTGGCAGGTTATGATTTACCTTTTCCCACAGCCATGATTAACCAGGTAAGGATCACTACCTCACCACGCTACACGCTCATTTGGTCTCTATTTCTGACAAATGATTTGTCAGGGTACAGTCCTGGCCCGTGTTGGTATGTGAGACAGGCATTCATGAGTCAAGGCTTTAATTGAAGATTAAATTTTATTATAATTTACACACTTGGGCCTTGATGCTTAATATAGATTGATACACACTTTTCATGGACTCAAGCAGAATACAATTAACATAAAAAGAAATATAACAATTAAATGGCTGAGTGTAAAGAAGCACTTTTTAAAAATATTCTTGTAAGAATAATTTCTGAGCATTACCACCCAGCTTTATATTTACTGAAGATTAATCTATGTATATAAAAAAAGAGACACTGGCATGCCTTGCTCCTCCAAGTTTGGGAGCTAAATGCTGTTCTTGGGTGATGGAGAGAGTTTTCTCACAAACATTCAAGGAACCAATCAGGGTGCCAGCATGTCTTCAGCTCTATAGCGCCGTCTCCTAGTTTCAAACAGCTAGGAGGCCAGCATGAAACTCATTGATGAGAAATGTAAAAAGCAGAAAGGAAAAATTGCTCATCTCTTTAAGCTGTAAGATTGCTGGTTTCTATGTTGCTTAGTAAACTTGATACTTGAAAAATATCTTCCTGAAGAATAAACGAAATACCAAGTGTCTATAAACTTGGACTGCATGGTCATTGAACTTGATCAAAACAATGCTTCATTTTCCAGCAGACCATGCATCTAGAAAAGCAATACAAAACTCAAACAATGACCTCCTTCACCCTCGTTTGGAGTGACTAGAGTTCACTATAAAGGTGCAGTAACAGGAGACATGTGGCAGACCTAACTTGTCAGCAGTTAAGAAGTCCTTCCTCCTCTGGTCATCTAAGGGAAATACCGAGAAACCAGAAGAAAACATTGTATACCGTTCCATAAAGTATTTATTTACTGGCGCTAAATATTCCATTTAATTTCCCCCTTTGCACTAAAGGAATCAAAGGCCCCAATGGTTCCATTATATGAACAACTAATGAGGAAGCCACTTCTGCTAGCCCATCTCAGATATGTGGGAGGAATGAAACAAAAACCCTATATTTTAAGTTATTAAGAGATGTTTGTCGTCAAGGCATTGTGTAACTAGTCTTGACTGGTATAGATATGTAAGATGGAGCTTCTTAGCTGACTGTTTGAGTTTAAGGAATTTAGCAGAGATTGTATTTTCTTTATTTATTTCTTATTTGTTGATATTGGACAATCTCCAAGATGGAAAGTATGCCATGATATAAGGAAGTAGCTGTAATGGATTATTAAAAATTGCTGCGGATCCCCAAGTAGCTTGCTGTGGGATCCCCGGCAGTGGCAGGCAGTGGGCAGGGGGTCCCAAGGGCAGCCAGTCCCAGGCAGGGACAGTGCACAAGACCATGTGGCAGATCTCTGAAGGTGGCTGGTCCCTGGCGGCACCCCTGTGGCGAGCCATGTGGTAGCAGGTGAGAGACAGACAGATAGGCACACTGTGCAGAGTGAGGTTGGATATTTATTTAGTGGTTATGGAAGGGAAGGGAGAAGGGAAGAACAGAAAGGCAGAGAGAGAGAGAGAGACTGAAAAAAGAGAGAGACTCAGGTTGCAAGCAAGAAGGAAGACCTGCCTGCCTTAGCAGATAGGGGAGGGAGTGGGCATGGCTTGTCTCTTAAAGAGACAGATCATTACCATAGCCATTCTGATATATATACAAGAATAGTTAGCTTTGTTCCATTGAAGACCAGCAACCTATAGAAAGATAGCAGTATTAGCAAGGCTGTGTTGTATGCAATTACCTCGTGGTCAGTCTAGCAACTCCACTCCTAGGTCAAGACCTCAAAGGCATAATGTAGTAGTAGTAACAGCTGCCATTACTCACAGTATCCAAGTGTAGAAACAACCTGTATGTCTGACAAAATATGAGAGGGCTAACACAATGTGGTATATACACACAATGAAATATTCTTCCTTGACGTTAAGAAAATTCTTCAACGTGCAACATGAACTGTGCTTAAGATATTATACTAAGCAAAATAAACCCATTCAGAATGGTGAACACCACACAATTCCATTTACATGAGGAATTTAAAACATTCAAACTCATAAAGTCAGAGAATAGAGTGGAAATTACCAGTGACTAGAGGAAGGAGAAATGGAAAATTCCTAATTATGGAAAACAGATAAATCTTCCATCTTAGAATTCAAATAAGAGGCTATTCTACCCTTTGTTTCATTCATTAAATGATCAGGTCACTGACAGTTGACTTGAAATGTCACCTTTTCCTTGACATAAATTCCAGTGTATTTTAACATGTTTTTTGCCTCTCTGATTTTTATATATGATTTGTTTTCTTATCAGGACTACATTAGGTTATTATAAATGTAAGATTTAATATTTGGTAGTGGAAGTTCCCATATGAAATTCTTTCTCAAAATATTCTGGAACATTCTTGTCCATTTATTCTGCCAGTCAGTTTTAGAAACAGTTGCAAGACTTCAAAAGAAAAGCTAGTCTAGATTAGTATTAGAATTATATTAAGCATATAAATTATTTTGCCAAAAATTACATCCATGAAATAGTTGGTCTCCTGGGCTCCCCTTTGGTATTAAATTCTAAGTCATTTTATTCCAATTCAAGACTATTTTTGTCAATCTTCATACTTAAATTAAAATTTCCCAGGGAATATTTATTTCACAGACCTGTCTACAGCCTGAATGTACTTGGCCACTGTTATTTACTTCTTATTACAACGAAAAATATCAATAGATAACCACAATAATCATAAAGTTGTATATGGCATCATTTAGGTTGGCTCAGCATGTTCTGATCATCAAAATTCAGAGTCCAAGTTCTTTGAACTTGATATGTGTCTTAGTTAGGGTTTCTATTGCTGTAACAAAACATCAGGACCAAAATGCAAGTTGGGGAGGAAAGGGTTTATTTGGCTTACACTTCAGCATTACTGTTCATCAGTGAAGGAAGTCAGGACAGGAGCTCAACCAGAGCAGGATCCTGGAGACAGGAGTTGATGCAGAGGCCATGGAGGGTGCTGCTTACTGGCTTGCTTATCCTGGCTTACTCAGCCTGCTTTCTTATAGAACCCAGGACCACCAACCCAGTGATGGCCCCACCCACAATGGGTTGGGCCCTCGCGCATTGATCACTAGATGAGAAAATGCCTTACATCTGGGTCTCATCAAGGCATTTCCTCAACTGAGGCGCCTTCCTCTCTGATGACTCTAGCTTGTGTCAAGTTGACACAAAACCAGCCAGTACAATATGTAAAGAACAGATCAAACTAAAAATCTAAATCCAAGTGATTGGGCATTTCTTAATTTAGAGGATTTTAAAAATTACTGATGGTCTCCTTTTAGTTTTTCCTTTACACTGTGAAGCTGAAGTTCTCTGGAAAATGGACAGCTTAACCTTGGCTTGACTAAAACATGGTGAGTATGCAGGCTGGAATGTCGTAGCTGAAGAACCAAGACCATTCTGAGCTATCATGAGTCCTTGTGAAAACAGCCATTCACTCTCAACCTCTGAACACAGTCTAAATTTCTGCTTTGATTATTTGCTTGCTTACTTACTTGGTTTTGACACAAGGCTGGTGTTGCTGCTCTTGTTGTTGCCCAAACTGCTTTTAAACTCATGATCCTACTGCTTCAACCTCTCAAACAGAGGAGTGCATGTGTGCACCGGCCCATGTAATCCCATATGGCTAATTTTCTCACATTACTGGGTGAACCCCTTAGACTGTATTAAACTTAGAAAGCCTTTAGCCTTCACCAACTCTAAAGGTAAGAATGATATAAAATAATGCATGAAACCTGAAGGAATGATCGGCCCCTTTGCTCTAGCTAGCCTGCCCAATGTTCCCACCAATGTATTTGTCAAAATTTTGATTTATGGCTTTCTTTGCTCTTTGGCTATAAAAGTTCACGTCATCTCTTCTACAGCAGAACATGTCATTACATTCCCAAGCCATGGTAACTCATATTTGACTTAAAATAAACTCTTTTATTATTTCCTTCATAGCAGGGTTGTTACTCTACATTGGCTATGTGAAACTGTTAATGTTCTACTGTTTTGACTTTCTCATGATCACTGTTGCATTTCTTTTCCATAATCCTATGTAGTATATAGATCACTATAAGAGTTTCCCATCATGCAACCTGGACCACATTCACTTTATGCAAAGTCAGAAAACTCTGACTTGTAGTTAGTAATCCAGAATTGGATGTATAGCAGACACAACTTTCCTGATAAATACCTGTTATTACTATATCTATAAAAAGAACTTACTAAGAACTGGGGGCACAAAAGCCCAAGAATGAATTAGCTGTCTGCTTCCTAAATACTTCAAATCCTTAATCTTCTTTGTGGGTATTTGACTTCATGTGTGCAATGCCATCAAGTTTTGAACTACTACCATCAAGACAGGGCTTCCTACAGAGCATTATGTGTGTCCAATGTGCACACATAAAGGTATTTTGGTGAATAGGTTTGATCGAGTCAGATCAAGTGGAACATCTTTCTAAAAGGGGGATTTCTCAAGTACTTAATATAAAAGTATGAAGTGGGAAATCTTAGGACAGAAATGGTCTTTATCACTCCCCCAAACAATTGATACAGAATTCTATGTAATTCTTTCAGTCATCACTAATGGTTCGGGGAATGTTTCCAAGATCTTAAGTATAGAAGTCATTCTCTCCATATTAGAAATTTCCCTATTTCCCCACAGGAAAACAGCTTTAATTCAGAACCATACATGCTGTAGGTAATTCTTTACCTACAGAAAATACAAATATAATTACACATTAGCTGGATTTATTAATAAGTTTTATCTCTGAGCTCTGTTCTTAGCCCTGCCACTCCTTTGCTGTGTGTGTAAATTTGTAAATTACTCAATTATCCTCAGTGTATGCATCTACATGGCAAAGGAAGCAATTGTTTTCTCATACAGTATGTCTATTAACAAGTCATAGACATAAAGGAGACTTTTGAAACTGTAAAAATTGTGTTTATATGTCATTATAAACTACCTATTTATCTTAATTTTAAAAAAGACATTTACCCTAGAAAGCTGTATTAGATAACATGAGATAAATTATTATATTATATTAATATATTAATAATATATTATATATATATATATATTAATAAACTCTATAAGGAACATTAAGAGTACGCAGTTCTTCTATTATTATTCCACTCTACCCCAGTAGTAGTATACTTACTATATTTATCCTATTTCATTAATGTATGTGTTCTACTAATAGCTGGGCTCATTATATTTTATTAATTTCCAAAAATTAAGAATAGCAATGAAAATATAGGAATATTTGCCTTTTATCTGTATATCTATGTTTCTGAGCCTGAGAGTGATTGTGTTAACCACTTTTCTCATCACTGTGATAAAATATCTGAAAGAAGCAACTAAGAGGAGAAAGAATTATTTTGGCTCATGGTTTGAGAGGATACAGTCTCGTGGCAAGCAAGGCATGGTAGCAGGAAGAGCTCTTAGCTGTGACAGAAAGTGGTTTAGGGAACTGGCTGTATCATGGTGAAAGTCGGGAAACATATAGCTTGGCCAAAACAAGAATAAGGCAATAGTCCTTGCCTGATGTATAAATCCATGCCCAACAGGCTCCACAACCTCCCAGACAAGTACTATCAACTGGGGACCAAATGTTCAGCCTATAGGGGACATTTTGCATTCAAACAATTGCATTCTTCTCCGGTTTTCTATAGGCTCCTGGGCATCTCATACGGCAAAACGTTCAGTCCATTCCTGAAGGTCCCCATAGCCTTACAGTTTCTTATTGTTCAAAACTCTAAAGACTCTTGAGACTCTGGGAAATCTCTTCAGTATGAGCCCCTGTAAAATCAAACGGCAAGTTTCATAGTTCCAGCAGACAATCGTACAAAGAGAGCAATCCTATTCCGAAAGGGAAGAATTTAGACAACACTAGGAAACATTGTACCACAGCAGGGCCAAAACCCATCAGGGCAAATACCAAACTCTAAAGCTTCATGCCCAATAACCAGGGCCTGTAGTGACATCACCTGGGTGCCCATTGAACTTTAAATTAAGAAAGTTCATATTAAGAAAGCCCTTCCTCTAGCCAGGCAGTGGTGGTGCACACCTGTAACGCCAGCACTCAGGAGGCAAAGTCAGGCAGGTTTCAGGGAGTTCAAGGTCAGCCTGATCTACAAAGCAAGTTCCAGGACAGCCAGAGCTGTTACACAGAGAAACCCTGTCTTTAAAAAAAAACAAAAAAAGGAAAAAATACAGAGAGGAGAGAGACAGAGACAGAGAGATAGAGAGAGAGAGAGGAGAGAGAGGAGAGAGGAGAGAGAGAGGAAACAAGGAAGAAAGGAAAGAAGGGAGGAAGGAAGGAAGGAAGGAAGGAAGGAAGGAAGGAAGGAAGGAAGGAAGGAAAGAAGGAAGGAAGGAGTGAGGGAAAGAGGGATGGGGGAGGAAGGGAAAGAAAGAGCCCTTCCCCTCGGGATCCCCCACCTGTAACATGTGGGCTCACTGCTGGACCAGCTGCACTCAGTACCTACAGCTTCTTCAGCAGACTTCACACTTTCCTAATATCTACATCTACAGGGCTCCACTGCAACTGAGACTTCACCTTCACAACGCTACACACAGCTGACTCAGGAGGTCTGTGCAAAGAATGTAACCTTTCTACGCATTTCTGGACCTCCACCACTTTCTAGAATAGTGGCACACATTTCCATCCACCCTATAATTCTTTCATTTTGCAAGCTTGGAAATTAGCCTTGCATGAAAAATGTCAAATTCTGCTGCCAGCTCAGCAAGCAGCCTACCCCTTCAACCATAGTCATAGAAGCTTTATATAACTTCCTTACCGGAATCTGGGGGGAAAACATGTCCTTATGTCGGCATCCTTGAACACAGCACACTGGAGACAATGTCTTTTCAGGAACACTCCTTTGAAATGAATATTTTTTAAAGGGATTTTTCTATTCAAATCGTAGAGTCCTTGCTGGAGAGGTCTCTCTGTCAAGGCCCCCTTTCTGTTGTACTAGGGAGAAGTTCTTTTTAATTGTGCTGATTTATTTAACAGGACAATGTGTTTATCAAGTTTTCTCTATAGCTATTTTGTATGCAACTTTCAACTCATTCATACTCTCTTTCTCAAACTGCACATTCTCATGTTTTTATTTTTTTCTTTTTCTTTTCTTTTATTTTATTGAGCTATACATTTTTCTCTGCTCCCCTCCCTGCCTGTCCCCTCCCCATCATTGCTCTCCCGTGTCCTCATGCTTCCAATTTATGCAGGAGATCTTGTCTTTTTCTCCCTTCTCATGTACTTTAGATCCATGTATGTCTCTCTTAGTGTCGTCATTATTGTCTAGGTTCTCTGGGATTGTGAATTGTATGTTGGTTTTTTTATGTTTAAAAACCACTTATGAGTGAGTGCATATGATAATTTCCTTTCTGGGTCTGGGTTACCTCCCTTAATATGATGTTTTCTAGATCCATCCATTTGCCTGCAAATTTCAAGATGTCATTATTTTTTTCTGCTGTGTAGTACTCCATTGTGTAAATGTACCACATTTTCTTTATCCATTCTTCAGCCGAGGGGCATTTAGGTTGTTTCCAAATTCTGGCTATGCCAAACAATGCTACTATGAACATAGTTGAGGACATATCCTTGTGGCATGATTGAGCATCCTTTGGATATATACCCAAAAGTGGTATTACTGGGTCTTCAGGAAGGTTGTTCCCTAATTTTCTGAGAAATTGCCACACTGACATACAAAGGGGCTGGACCAGCTTGCATTCCCACCAGCAAAGCAGGAGTGTTCCCTTTACCCCAAAACACCTCCAGCATAAATATGTTGTCATCAGTGATTTTGATCTTGCCCATTCTTACAGGTGTAAGATGGAATCTCAGAGTTGTTTTGATTTGCATTTCTCTGATGACTAAGGATGTTGAACATTTCCTTAAGTGTCTTTCAGCCATTTTAGATTCCTCTGTTGAGAGTTCTCTGTTTAGGTCTGTACTCCATTTTTTATTGGATTATGTGATCTTTTGATGACCAACTTCTTGAGTTCTTTGTATATTTTGGAGATCAGACCTCTGTCTGATGTGAGGTTAGTGAAGATCTATTCCCATTCTGTAGGCTGTCGATTTGTCTTGTTGACCGTGTCCTTTGCTTTACAGAAGCTTTTCAGTTTCAGGAGGTCCCATTTATTAATTTTTTCTCTCAGTGTCTGTGCTACTGGGGTTATATTTAGGAAGTGGTCTCCTGTGCCAATGTGTTAAAGTATACTTCCTTCTTTCTCTTCTATGAGGTTCATTGTGGCTGGCTTTATGTTGAGGTCTTTGATCCATTTGGACTTGAGTTTTGTGCATGGTGATAGATATGGATCTATTTTCATTTTTCTACATGTTGATATCCAGTTATACCAGCACCACTTGTTAAATATGCTTTTTTTGCATTTGATTTTTTTTTTTGCTTCTTTGTCAAAAGTCAGGTGTTCGAAGTTGTGTGGATTGATATCCGGGTCTTCTATTCGGTTCCATTGGACATCCTGTCTGTTCTTATGCCAATACCAGGCTGTTTTCAGTACTGTAGCTCTATAGTAGAGTTTGAAGTCAGAGATTGTGATGCCTCCCAGAAGTTCTTTTATTGTACAGGATTGTTTTGGTTATCCTGGGTTTTTGCTTTTCCAAATGAAGTTGAGTACCATCCTTTCTAGGTCTTTGAAGAATTTTGCTGGGATTTTGATGGGCATTGCATTGACTCTGTAGATTGCTTTTGGTAAGATTGTAATTTTTCTATGTTAATTCTACCTACCCAAGAGCATGGAAGATCTTTCCAGTTCCTGGTGTCTTCTTCAATTTCTTTCTTCAAAGATTTAAAGTTCTTGTCATACAAGTCTTCCACTTGTTTTGTTAGAGTTACTTGGTGTGGGGTGTCCTTCTGTCTACGTGTTGATTTTATTGGTTAATGAATAAAGAAAACTGGCTTGGACTATAGCATGGGAGAAAGAGGGTGGAGTCAGAGAGAAGTCATGGAGCCACCAGAGACAAATGCTGGGAATTTTTCCCATTAAGCCACAGACGTGGCAATATACATATGAATTAATAGAAATGGGTTAAATTAATGTAAGAATGAGCCATTAAAAAGCTAGAGCTAATGGGCCAAGCAGTGATTTAATTAATATGGTTTCTGTGTGATTTTTTTTTAAGGTCTAAGCTAGCCTGGTGGCCGGGAACCAACAAGCCCCCTCCCCCAACAGTTACTTCAAGATATTTTATGCTATTTGTGGCTATTGTGAAGGGTGATGTTTCTCTGGTTTCTTTCTTGGTCCATTTACCATTTCTGTAAAGGAGGGCTACTGATTTTTTTGAGTTAATCTTGTATCCTGCTAAATTACTGAAAGTGTTTATGAGTTGTAGAAGTTCCTTGGTAGAATATTTGGAATCGCTTATGTAAACTATCATATCATCAGCAAATAGTGAAAGTTTGACTTCTTCTTTTCCAATTTGTAACCTCTTGATCTCCTTTTGGTGCAGCTCTAGCTAGGACCTCAAGAACTATATTGACTAGATACAGAGAGAGTGAACAACCTTGTCTTGTTCCTGATTTCAGTGGAATTGCTGGGAGTTTCTCCCCATTTAGTTTGATGTTGGCTGTTGGCTTGCTGTATATTGCCTTTATTATGTTTAGGTATGTTCTGTGTATCCCTACTCTCTACAAGACTTTTATCATGAAGGGATGTTGTATTTTGTCTAAAGCTTTTTCAGCATCTAATGAGATGATCATGTGGTTTTTATTTTTCAGTTTGTTTATATGGTGGATTACATTGACAGATTTTCATATATTGAACCATTCCTGCATCTCTTGGATGAAACCGACTTGATCATGGTGGATTATGGTTCTGATGCATTTTTGGATTCGATTTGCCAGTATTTTATTTAGTATTTTTGCATCAACGTTCATGAGTGAGATTGGTCTGTAATTCTTTTTCTTAGTAATATCTTTATGTGGTTTGGGTATCAAGGTAATTGTAGCCTCATAAACAGAGTTTGACAATATTCCTTCCATTTCTATTGGGTGGAACAATTTGAGGAGTATTGGTATTAGTTCTTCTTTGAAAATCTTGTAGAATTCTGAGCCGAAACTATCTGGTCCTGGGCTTTTTTTGGTTGGAATATTTTGATGACTGTTTCTATTTCTTTAGCAGTTATAGGTCTATTTAATTTGCTTATCTGGGCTTGATTTAATTTTGGTAAGTGATATTTATCCAGAAAGTTGTCCATTTCCTTTATTTTTTCCAATTTTGTGGAGTACAGGTTTTCAAAATATGACCTGATAATTCTCTGAATTTCCTCCATGTCTGTTGTTATGTCCCCCTTTTCATTTCTGATTTTGTTAATTTGGATATTCTCTCTCTACCTTTGGTTAGTTTGGATAAAGGTTTGTCTATTTTGTTGATTTTCTCAGAGAACCAACACTTTGTCTCATTGTTTCTTTGTATTGTTTTCTTTGTTTCTATTTTGTTGATTTCAGCTCTCAATTTGATTATTTCCTGCCATTTCATTCTCTTGGGTGAGTTAGCTTCTTTTTAGTTCTAAATTTTTCAAATGTTCTGTTAATTCACTAGTGTGGGATTTTTCTAACTTCTTTATATAGGCATTTAGTGCTATGAACTTTCCTCTTAACGCTGCTTTCATTGTGTCCCATAAATTTGGGTATGTTGTGTGGTCATTTTCATTGAATTTTAGGAAGTCTTAATTTCTCCCTTTATTTCTTCCGTGACCCATTGAAGATTCAGGTGAGCATTGTTTAATTTCCATGTGTTTGTAGGCTTTCTGGAATTAGTGTTGCTGTTGAATTCTAGTTTTAAGACATGGTAATCCGATCAGATAAATGGGGCTATTCCAATATTTTTTTATTTATTAAGGTTTGTTTTGTTACCGAGTATGTAGTCAATTTTTGAGAAGGTTCCATGAGGTTCTGAGAAGAAGGTGTATTCTTTTCTGTTTGGATGGAATATTCTATAGATGTCTGTTAAGTCCATTTGAACTAACATCTGTTAGTTCTCTCATTTCTCTGTTCATTTTTTGTCTGATTGACCTGTCCAGTGGTGAGAGTGGAGTGTTGAAGTCTCCCACAATTAGTGTGTGGGGTTTAAAGTATGATTTAAGTTTTAAAAGTGTTTCTTTTTTTTATTTTTTTCCATACATTGTTTTGTTTTATTTTTTCCATTCAAGAACATAATTAAGGATAAAAAAAAAAAATTTTTCCTTTCTTCCCCTTCTCCCGGTCCCCTCCCACTACCCCCACCCCTCCTCCCTCCCCCTTCTTCCTTGAAAGAGGGCATGGTGCCCTGCCCTGTTGGAAGTCCAAGGCCCACCCCCATCCCTCCTGGCCTAGGAAGGAGTGCATTCAAAAAGACTCGGTTCTAAAAAAGATAATACATGCAGAAGAGATAGGTCCTGGTGTCATTGTTGATGGGTTCTCCATCTGCCAACTTTCGCCGCCACATTCAGAGAGTCTGGTTTGATCATATGCTCATTCAGTCCCAGTCCAGGTGGATTGGTG
>PVIU01025610.1:0-23463 GCA_004026605.1 Ondatra zibethicus
GTGTGTTTTGTTCCTGCGGTAGACAAGTATGTAGGGTAGATTTTCCAGGTCCGAGAAGCAGCAGGAGGATCTGAAGGCAGGGAGGGTAGCTATTAGAGAGGAGGCACCTGAGACTCAAGAGACTGCTCAGTGGTTAATAGCACCTGGTTAATAGCTCTTCCAGAAGACCCGAGTTCAGTTCCTACCACTTCCATCAGGCGAATCCTAACTATCTGTTACTCTGGCCCCGGGGAACTCAACGCTTCTGCTATCTGAGAGCACCTGCAGTCACTAGGACACCCACATGCGGAGCTGTATACTTACACATAGTTAAAAATAATGAAAATAAATCTTTCTTTATTTAATTTTAAAGAAAGTAGGCATCCCAGGCAGAGTGTCGTGTGAGATGAGCTGAGGCTGTGGTGCTTCACTGAAGCCTCTGTGCTACAGTGACTGAGTGTGCTGAAAGCGAGGGACGGTTTAACTGGGGCTGTGACATGGTAAAGTGATTGGGCAGAATAACTGACTGAAGAAATTGGTGACAGCGTGAAGCTCAGTGACCTGTTTGACCTTGACTGTTTGGTTAGCATCTCTAGACATGCCAGTGACGTTTATGACAGTGGCCTTTCTCTGCAGCTCTCTTGGTTCTTTGTTAGAAGTCTTCACTGTAAAACACAGAGGGCATTCCAGACTCACACCTCAGCAGCAGAGCTAAGGGGGGTGTGGCCCTGGGCACATGCGTGCAGAGCAGAAGGGACACAATAGGCAGCTGCTCTTGTGTCTTAGGGAATGGACTTCTGTTTTATTCTCTTGTGTGGCAGACTGTTGTGAGGAACCAAATTAATTAATGTCTCATATTAAGGAAATGAGAAACTAAAGTGAGTGCCACTTACACACTATCTCTCAGTATAAGGATCTGTTTTGATTTGACTTTGATTAAAATGATGTGTTTTAAATTTATAAGAAATCAACAAACTTCATTTTAGATGTACAACTTGACAGCATGAGAATGTTAAGATGAAAATCATGTATTGATCATTAGAGATCAATATTAAATTGGAAATATTGCTCATGCAGTATTGTTTGATATAAAAGCCATAGAAGACCGAGTTCAGAACAGTGACTAATGTTGCAGCTGTGATGGCTTGTATCACTTCCAATGAACCATGCTGTTCCCATAAGCAGAGTTCAGATGATGAAGAATGTTCAGCAAAAGGAAGAAATCGACATATTGTTGTCAGTAAAGCGGAGCTCAGCAACTCCATCGAAGTGCTGGAGAGCTTCAAACTGGCCAGGGAGAGCTGGGAGTTGCTCCATTCCCTGGAATTCCTTGACAAAGGTGAGTTGTGCTGGTCATTGGCCATTTAACCATATCAGATCAACTCTAAAATGTCATTGTGGTATTTGAAATGTCAGCTCTCATTGCTTATTGAATCAGGTCTAGCCATTCGCTCAGTTTATAGGGTTCTTTTTTGATTGGGAAACCTATTGAATTAACCATTCATCTTTGAGTTCCTCCTAGGCCGGCGGGGTTGGGCAGGTGGAGGACGGTGTGTGTGCTGCTCCCTTCTTTTTCATGCTGTTTCTTTTCTCCCTCAAGCTGCCTGTGCTCTGCAGTGCAGAAGGCAGTGTGGCTTTTGTCTGCCGTCAGCTTTGTTGCCTTGGAAATAGAGAAAGCCTGTTTTCTTTTTTGAGACAGGATCTCAGTATGTAGCTCTGGCTGGCCTGGAACTTGCTGTGTAGACCAACCTGGCCTGGAACTCATAGAGATCCTCCTGTCTGCCTACCAAGTGCTGGGATGAAAAATGTGCATCCCCTTGTCCACCTGGCTGCTTCCCTTTGAAGGAAGATAGAAACGGTTCATGTGCCTGCTTTCTAGGGCTCACTACTTCCTTGCTAACCAATTGCTTTTCGCTTTCCTGTGAAAACAGGGCCCATTGATTGCCTGTTGGGTGGTGAGTGTGCATCCTTTGGCCTGCTCGCACATGACCAGACGGCCCCTTGTCAGATGTGCTGTGTTCTATTTTCTATGGGGCTATAGCCTTGCTTTCTTTTGTTGTGTTTATTGTAGATACGACCATTTTGGAAGAGGTTTTCTTTAGTCATAAATCGACATTTTTAAAAAAAGATAAAATGAGCAGCGGGGACTACATAAGACCTTGTCTTAAAAAACAAAACAAGATACATGGAGTGATACTTGGAAAGTGTAGTTCTTGGTATATAATATATGCTTACAAACACTGCTGTATAAAAATCCTTCTTGTGGGTTGGTAAGATGGCTCAGTGGGTAAAGGCACCTGCCAACAGATCTCATGGCCTGGGACCCACATGGTAGAGGGACAGAACCGACTCCTGCCACGTGTGCTCTGACCTCCATACCTGCACCATGTTGCACATGCATACCTAAAATAAGTAGGTGTGGAAAAAGACTTCTTGCATGTCAGCTGTTGACAGTCCACCAGACATTCTCGAGTGCTGGTGAAAGTAACAATCCATCTTTTATTAGTTGCTGTGTTTTTCTCTTTGCTGCCTCTGTGTTCACCAGTTTGGGGTGAATTTGCTTTCAAATTCTCACACAGAATTTACAAGAATTTGTTTGGCGTGGAAGACTGACACCTGGCTCTGGCTAAGAATCTTCCTCACAGATATGATCATCTACCAGGTACTGTGGCCGGCATTTCCAGCTGCTCTGTCTGTGCAGGGTGGGACTGTTGCATACTGGTCTTAGCATCAGAGCTGTGCTGTGCTCCACTTCCTGGCCACACCTTGGAGTATTCTGTGGTTGTGAGATTACAGTCCACTTCCATCCACAAGTGTCTCACTTTCTTGATGACTTTTGGTGTGTTCAGTCATGTTCCTGCTCTTCCCTCTGTATAGGGGCAAGAGCCCACACAGCCATTTTTATCTCTGTCCTCCTAAAGATAGCATAAATACTTCTCAGCTTTCTTAAAGAACAATTTTCTGTTTTAAGTTACCATACAGAATATAATTTGCTTTAGTTGATCTCCACCACCTGGCAGCCGTCTTTGTGCCGTTCTGCCTCTGGCAGCCTTTTTTTCTGTCATCATAAAAGTTCTACTACTCTCCCTCCCTCGGCTTTTCTAGTCTCATGACCTCTACCTACACACATACGCACATGTAAACATCCACGGCTTGGATCCACGTATGAGAGAGAGCATGTACTGTTTGTCTGAGTAGGAGCTTTCCTGAAACAGCAGCGCTGCTTCAGTGTTCACTCCTTCCCTCTGCCCTGCTGCCACAGCCTAGTGTATTGTTCTATAGCTGCCAGAATGGGGAGAACAGACAACCGCTACCAAGATGTTGACATGGGCAGCTCGCCGCCCCTGTCCTTCATAGTAGTCAGCTGCTTCTATAGAAATGGCCTTTATCAGAAATTCTGTGCCACCTGCGTGTGCATGTGTGTGTGTTTTAATGTTAGTATTTTTTCTCTTTGTCTTTGTGTCTTTCCAAGGGTCAATATAAGAAGGCAATAGCCAGTCTGCATCACTTAGCAGCTCTCCAAGGATCCCTGTCTCAGCCACAGATCACAGGACAGGGGACTTTAGAACACCAGAGGGCGCTTATCCAGCTGGCAACCTGTCACTTTGCACTGGGGGAGTATAGAGTGAGTACCTGGTGGCTCACGGGGCATTCTCAAAGGCTCCATGGCACCCTGGAATCTCCCTTGCCTGTGGTGGGTTTTCAAGTCAATGCATGCTTCCTAGTTTGACCTTCCCACTCAGACCTCTTACTTAATTTGCTGCTGAAAATCACAGTGGTCTTGTTTTACTTCCTGGTTCTGTAGAATACCTTCCCTGGAATTGAGCGTCAGTTCTGTTTACTTATTCTTCTCTTTTTTTGAGACAGTGTATCCCAGACTCTTTTAACTTGCTGTGTGGTTTAGAGATAGGCATTATATATACTTACTATGCAAAATTGGTGGTGTTTCTAACAGTGAAGAATAGGATTTTCTTCCCTGTTTCATAGCCTTTCCTTGTATTCACTGTTGAGTGCTCAGCCATACACAGGAGTACAGCCCCTCCATGCACAACGCTGTCTGCCTCTGCACTGTGGCAGCTGCCGTTTGCTCAGAGCTTCACGCTAGTGCCTGTGGTCTTCTCTCCTGCAGATGACATGTGAGAAGGTCCTGGACCTGATGTGCTACATGGTGCTACCCATACAGGACGGAGGGAAATCCCAGGAGGAGCCCTCCAAAGTAAAGCCCAAGTTTAGAAAAGGTAGAGTGAAGTCTTTCTCTCTGTCACAGTTGTTTAGGACCACGGCTAAGACGTGCCACAGTTCCCAGTGTGCTGTGGAAAACGAGCCCTCGAGGCTGTGTTCATAAACAGCTGTGAATCTGCACCTTTTCCAAGCCCTGAGTTCACTTCCTGAATTTGTTATCTCTGAGGAACATCTTCCCTTTGTGCCTAGCACTAGGGGCCATTTTGAGCTTTACCTGATGCCACATTGCTAGGAAAAACTAATGCATAGCTAATCATCTAAATTTTCATCAAAGAAGTAAGAAATAAATATGCAGATTAAATATGGAGACAGTAGAAGAGGGAAATAATCGTTACAGCAGAACTGAGAAAATGAGTGAAAATCAAAGTTAGTTCTGTGATAATATGCAGAAACTTGATCCAGCCCTAGCAGGTTTGCGCCAGAAGACAATGGCCTCAAATTAGAAATATCAGGAATGAAGACAGTATCACAGCAAATCCTGCTTACGTCAAAAGGACAGTAAGAGAACAATTTTATGCCAAGAAATTTAAAAAATTAGATGCAGTAGGAAAGTTTTTGATAAGCACATCTTATAAAAGAAATGACACAAAATGAAATAGAAACCTGTTATTATAGCAAAAGGAAATTAAATTTGGTATGAAAAAAACAAAAACAGGCAACACAGACTGCAGAAAGCAAAGCTGTCCAGCAGTGGTCCTGAGTTGAGGGCAAAGGAACAGCCGCCCTGTGCTTCTGACCGTGAGTAAATGTCTGGAGGACGCATTGCCGGGAAGACGACCTCATTACCCAGCGTTCCCTCATTCCTGGCATCACCTCCAAACGGGTCTTTACCCACTGGCTCATGGCTTCCAAACAGAAATGTTCTCTGTTGATGAACTGAATATCCTTGTACTTCATGTACAGAGGAATACTGAAAGTAAGTGGATGTTTCATTTTAGATCTATACTATGTTAAAGAGGATTCATGTGTATAAAAAGGCATTTATTTTTGCTACTTCTTGCCTCTGATTATAGGAAAATTTAAGATATAAAGAGTAAAGGCCATAATGAAAAGGATTGAGATCTTAGTTTAAATGGCATTGCTTAAAGTTTTTCCTACAAGTACACATGAAGTCATATGTAAACATGTTTGTGTTTAAAGTGAAAAATTAGAAATCTAATGAACAGGCTGTGATATCTCTAAGTGGATGACTGGATGGGAGTCATGTGTGTGTGTGTGTGCTTATTCATGTATTTATGTATGTATGTAGGCATGTGTGTATGTGTGTGTATATGTAAACAATAGAATACCACATAATCCTGGAAATTCCTTGTCCAGCACTACATGTATTATGACAAACCTGAAACACAGAAGGTGGAGTAAAAAAGTCAGTTTACAGAAGATACTTATGTTATGACACCATTTGACTTAGTAGACTGAAAACTTGCCAGACGTACGCCTGTGTGTTGTTTGTAAATACAAACACCTGTGGCAGAAGCATGCAGGTTGCATAGGAGTAACCGTCACCACACTCAGAATTATGCCTGCCCTGGGGCAGGAGAAGAGGATGACATCAAGACACTATAAGGAGCTTCTTCTGGGCCAGCCGTGGTGGCACAGCCTTTAACTCCAGCACGGGGGGAGGAGGGCAGAGGCAGGTGGATCTCTCTGAGTTCAAGGCCAACCTAGTCTACAAGAGCTAGCTTCCAGGACAGGCTCCAAAGCTACTGAAAAACCCTGTCTTGAATTTAAAAAAAGAAGCTTCTACTGGTTTTGTGATAATTTAAATCTTTAAAAATTAAAGTCAGATGTTAGCATTTTATAAAACCAAGAGACGGGGCTGAGAGATAGCTCAGCAGTAAAGAGCACATGGTGCCCTTGCAGACGACCTGAGTTAGGTTCCTAACACCCACATAGCAGCTTATAACTAACTCCAGCGCAAGGGATCTGAGACCCTCTTCTTTCTTCTACAGGCACTGCACACACGTGATGCCCATATATACAGGCTAGATACTTAACACACACACAAGCTGAATGACATTCCCTCTATATAATGTTATACATGTCTGAAATATTTTATAATAATTATTTAGTAGGGTAGGAAAGAAAATTGAGAAATGAAATCTTGAGACCAAAACTACAGTGTCATCATCACAAAATGTCATTGTGCTGTGTCACGAGTTCTGTAGCTGTTGTTTATCTCGCTGAGGGGGTGAGTGACACTTTTGTTTGTCAGCGCTGTTCTCTTTGATGGCAGCATTCACTAAGTCTGGCCTTCTGCTAGGTTTGGATCTGAAGCTGCTGCCCTGTACCAGTAAGGCTATTATGCCCTACTGCCTGCACTTGATGCTAGCGTGCTTTAAGGTGAGCTTAAAATGGAAATAGCAGGAAACGCATTGCCTTTGAAATATGTCTTGGTGAGCTGGCACAACTAAGCTTTGTTTACACCTGTTTTGTACTTTACCAGGCAGGTAGAAAAATTTCGTGTCCTAGGAGTTAACAGTGTTCTTTTGGTTGTGGGTTTTTTTTTTTTTTGTTTTTTTTTTTTTGTTTTTTGTTTTTTTTGGTTCAACTGCACTAGGCAAAGGTGAGTAGGAAATAAACCTTATCCTTGAGAAGGGTATGGGTAGTAAGTAGTAGAGCAGACAGACAAATTCCCTTGCCTGTTATGGTTGGTATACAGTAAAAACTTTTGACATTGTATGTGTCAGAATGTGTTAGCTACAGAAGAAGGCGATATAAATATTTATTAGGGTCATAGATGTATGAGGAATTAATTCTTTTAGACACGAGGGTCAGCACCAGCAAAGGCCCAGCAGCACTGGGAAGACACACAGACCTTGGCTGCAGTGGAATAGAGCCTCGGGGTGGGGTTGTCACTGTCTCCTTAGGCTTGTGTGCAAAGGGTAACAGAGCTGCTTACTACTTTATACACTAGTCCCACACTAACTTAATCACTAGAGCTGCTTGGGTCAAAGAAGCCGTCTGAAGTGTGGTTTTTTGCAGCTGTCCATTTCAAACCAAACCTTTGGCCTTTTCTGTAGTTCACACCTTATTGATTGCTGTCTTTCCTTCTCCCCAGTGCCATCTCAAGCCTTCTGTTATAGCTTCCGGCCCTTCTTTCCCCTCACAGTTGTTTCCTAAAAGATATCTCTAAGGTTGAGAAGATGACTAAATTGGTAGGGTGCTTGCCCAGCACCCACGAACCCTGGGTTCAATTCCCAGCATGGCATAAACTGGGCATGGTGATACATACCTATAATCCCAGCACTTGGGAGGTGGAGGTAGGAAGATCAGAAGATCAAGAATATCCTTAGCTATCTAACAAATGTAGGGCGAGCCTGTGATTCCTGAGACCCTGTCTTAGATAAGTAGAACAAGAAAAACCAATAACAAAAGTTCCTGTTTATTCTCTTCACTATGTAGGAATATCCAACTTTATCCCTGATTCTCAAGCTCAGAAACTCCCAGTTCACCTCACCTGTTCATGTCCACCTCTGGTTTAAAGACGTGTCAGCCTCATGTGCCGAGCTCTCAGAGGGAACCTGGGGCCTCCTTTAAATCCACCCTCCTTAGAAGGGTGTTGTTCAGCAACAGTTTTGTCGTCTTAATAGTAATGATTTGTAGCCTATACTGACATGTGGAGCTCCTTTTAGGAAGTGATATTTGCTGTGCCCTAGATGTCCTAGATTTATTTTTCTACATGAAATTTTGTCTTACAGCTGAGAGCTTTTACAGACAACAGAGATGACATGGCACTGGGCCACGTGATTGTACTGCTCCAGCAGGAGTGGCCACGGGGAGAGAACCTCTTCCTGAAAGCCATCAGTAAGATCTGCCAGCAAGGAAATTTCCAGTATGAGAACTTCTTCAGCTATGTTACAAGTATCCTTTGTTTGGATTAATCACAAGAACTTGTGAGTGCTCAGCACAAGGCCATCATACAGTGTGAGCCACTGTCAGTACAGATACTGCTTTTACTAAGTGTGGGAAAGAGAAGGAGTGAGGATTCAAAATGGTGCTGTGGCAGTTGCTTGGTGAAAGTCAGTGACGTTTCAAAGATACAATTCAGGGAATCAGGACTGTTGTTCTAGCTAACTTCAAGAAGGCAGCCAAGATGCTTACAGTCAGAATAGCCTACAGGTTCTTAGCAAGCCCAGGGCAGTTGGTTTAGCATGGCCTGCAATAGTTCCTTGGCCTTTATCTGTGGAAAAAGTGTCCCCTGTGGCCTCTCCTTGGACAGAGGCTGCCCCTGGGATCAGTTCTTAGCACTGGTCCTGCGCCATGACAGCTAGCAAAGGTTATGCTGATGAGGCAGAGTGGCTTTGTGAGCTGTTCGTAAGGGAAGACCACCTTTGAATTGAGGGGACGCCCTGGTTTGGCTGCTTTCATTTCACTGTCTCTCTGTCCATTCTCTCAGTTTGCAGAGTATGTGTGCTACATGTGTCCCAGTGCCTGAGCAGTGATTTTTTTTTTAAAAAAAGATTAATGAAAGTTATATAACTTTCCCCCAGAAGAATGCACCATTTAATATTTCACATGGATTTTCTGGGCTCTCAGACACTTCCTTTCTTGAAGCATCTGAAAGACCTTGTCATCTGGGTCTGAAGAAATCATCTTTCTTCTTATGACTCATACATATCCTGTCAGCCAGACCATTCTCCCCCACTCCTGCTATCCCTGATTTCCTTTTTTTTCTTTTCTTTTTTTTTTTTTTTTTTTTTTTTGGTTTTTCGAGACTGGGTTTCTCTGTGGCTTTGGAGCCTGTCCTGGAACTAGCTCTTGTAGACCAGGATGGCCTCGAACTCACAGAGATCCGCCTGCCTCTGCCTCCCGAGTGCTGGGATTAAAGGCGTGAGCCACCTGATTTCTTAATAAGAAATTTCTCATATGGCCATGTAGAACCCGTTTCATTATCTCCATAGTAAAACCATGTGCTAATGCTTTTTAGTTGGATGGGTCTGGAGATTGATGGCACTGAGTTACACAGCCAGCCCCGCCTGGCAGAACTTGTACCAAGAGTTCTTTTCTTAGGGCCATTTGGTTAATGTGAAAACCAGCACCTGTCAAGAACTGCTTTTGGTTGTTAGTTGGAGGACAACAGCAGGTTCCTCATCTGCTGAGAGCCTGTTCCTTCCCTGGGAGACCAAGGCAGCTTGTTACTTGTTGGTTGACCTGAATGTGGCTGAAGACATTGACATGCTGGAGGAATTTGCTTATTTAAGGACCCAGGAAGGAGGGAAGATTCATCTGGAATTACTCCCAAATCAAGGAATGCTGATCAAGTAAGTAGACGATCTTTTGTTCTTTGAAGCTGTGTGCTCACCTTTCATGTGCTTGCATGACTTATTTGTAAGTTTCTGTACCTTTCAGAAGTTTAATGGAGAGGAATTCAAAACTGGTCTCTGTTTTCTAGGGTCCACATGATTCTAGGTGTCTTTTAAAGACTTGTGCTTCTTAGCTACATTTCCTGGGGGGGGGGGGACAAAACCGTTGCTTAAATTGGGATATTTTTGTTACTTTTGAAATTTTTTACTAGAGATTTTTCTATATGCCTTTTCCTTCCTGAGATTTGGTATTCACTTTTGGTTAGACATAAATGATTTTAAATGAACGCAGCCATCTGGTACTGGATGGAGCTACAGGTTTCCTTTATAACTGTGTCTTAAGCCCTTCCAAGCTTCTCTGTGGCTTACACAGCACAGTGAACGAGCTGGTTCTAGTGCCTCTGAAGCACACCTGCCACAAAAAATGATTGTGCAAGCGTTTGAGCCCAGGTGTACCCCTAGCCCATAGGACACTGCATAAAGCCCACGTTGTCTCAGATGAAAATACCTAGTGGCCATCCATGATTTTTAAATAGCTCATAAATCTCGCTTCTATCCTCAGTCCTCATTGTAGTTTGGCTAATAGATCCTCTCTACTGTAAGCGCCATGTGCAGTTTGTACACTTCCTTCTGGCTTCCTGCATAATCATTGTGTCTGTAAGTCAGTGTCAGAGTGAAGCCAAGAGACTGAACCCAGAGCAGGAAGAATGGAAACCTCATCCATCCCTCAGTTTGGGCAGAAGCAAGTCTTTTAGTTATTGAAAGCCATAGTCCTCACTTTGTCTTTGTAGAGTCCTAGGGGTGTTGGAGGAGCGAGGTAAGAAATGCTTCTTTTGGGTTTCTGTAACTCAGGAATTTGGCCCATGGTGGGCATTCCTTCCTCATTATACCTTACCAAGAGTAGGGCCCAGTGGAATCTGTCCTTAGAACAGAAGATCCCCTCCCCATCTTGTAAGTGATATTGTATGTCTTCAACATTTCCAATAGGGGACTGAGGTGATGTTCAGGAGCAAATGAGGCCCTTTTTAGAGCGCTTAATCAGGATGTCCCAGTTCTTCTCCCCTTCTCCATCAACTACTTTGATGATAAACCAAAGTCATGGGGAATATTAACTTCATGGTTCCAAGTGTCGTTAACCATGTGTGAGAATAGATTACTTCTATATGTGGAAACCCAGGTAAACTGTTTTCTTTAGGGACTTCTAAGTTCCAAAATTGATTATGCAAACATAATCTCTAAGAAAGCTTTTAGTTCATCAAAAGCTCACCATTCAAATTGTCATAATATATATGGTCTTAGAGTCAGACTCTCCCTACAGAGGGCTCCATCCGCAGAGAATTGCCCCGTGGCTTAGAGAATGCTTGGCTGTGTGCGGCAGTATGAAGGAGTGACTGCAGTCACTGAGACTGGGCCTTCTTCTTTGCCCATGTTTTCTTGCTTGAACAGTGTTAAGCTGCACATGTCCCTAGGACTCGAAGTTAAAGTGAGGACCTGTCAGTTCCAGTGCTGTTGGCACTGGAGGAGGCTGCTTGCCCAAGGAGGCGTCCGTCCTGCTTTCCAGGGCTCTCCCACCTTGATCAACCTAACTGTAACTTCCTTGAACTTTCTTTAGAAGACAAGCCTCCTAAAAACCCACAGTTGATTCAACCTGGAAAAAGGATTAGGGCTTGTTACCTAGTGACCCGACCTTGTAGGAATGTTATCTGTAAGGGTCTCACCATGGATTTGAAATCTATATTTCAGATAACCTATCTCTAAATGATGCCCAGAGAATCTAACTGCATAAGACAGAGCTTTGACTGACTGAGGTGTGATTAGACTCTTGAATAAAACTATCTATATTCCTTTTCCCTTGGGTTCCAAACAAATTCTCTGAAGCCATTGCAGACCTTTTGGGTGGTCCCTCCAGATGAGTGGCAGAGATGTTGTGAGCAGTGAGCCTCTCCTCCCCTTGGGGTAAGGTTGAGTCCGGCCTAGTTGTAGCATCTCGGATGCAAGCAGGTACAGTACACACGGGCGCCTGGCGCCAGGCCAAAGGAGGCAGACGTTCTTGGTTTGTTATATAGGTATGTTGTTCTGACATGTGCTAAATGAGAGAAGGTTTTTATATTGATATCCACAGTACATAGCTGCATTAGACTGAATCAAAAGGGAAAAAAAAATCTCTGAGTGATCACCAGCTAATGTGTTAAATCTTCATTACAGAATTCTGCAAGACCATGGCTCCCAGCCTTGTTTTTCCCCCAAATCTCAAACACCCTTTCTTTATTGAAAACATTACCAGCCCTTCTGGGTCCTCTTTGAAGGACCTCTCAGTTTGGGGCTTCAGTCCTGCTAAGGTGGCTAGCCAGTGTCTCCAGGTATATTTCTGGGACCGGCGTGGGCGTGAGAAGAGTGAGTGAAGGAGGCTGGATTTTGAGTCCTATCTTCTCAGATATTCCCCTCCCACTACCATCTCGTCTCCCTCTTCCTCACTGATGCCTTTTTACTCCACGTCACAAGTGGGAAGAGCTCTGGGACCAGGAGCCAAGACGCCTCTACACTGGCACCAGCAGCGGGTGCGGTGGGGCCTCAGCCTCTCCCAGTCCCCTGAAGACACAGCACGGCCAGGGGCTTGTGGAGGTTAAAGTTTCTGTACAGTCCGCTTTCCAGTCCTGTGTATCTTCTCCGGAGTGTTGTTTATGCAGTGCAGGCTGAGCTGGTGTGGGTGTTTGAATGCTGCTGTTTGCTGTTTTTTAAAGGCCTTCTAGCCCTCCCATGGGGTTACTGCAGCAGGAATTCTTACCTGTGCTTCAGCCCAGCATACAGACTGCTGACAGGTACCAAGTGGAAAACACCTGCTCATAGTGTGCTGTTTGTCAACATGTTTTCCCGCCCATGGTTTTCAGCTCTTTGTCCCTCGGTGCTCTTTTTCATGCTTTATTTATTCGTTTTTAATTTGTTCTGCATTCCTTGGCAAACCATCTGGTTGTAAATATTGTAACATTTTTAAGTTTTTTTTCCATGAGTTGCCAGTGTGTTTGTGTTGAATTTAAAAATCATTATGGATCTGGGGGGAGAAACAAGTTTGCTAAAACTGCATTAGCTAAGTGAGTACCAGAGGAAGTGCGAAGCTGCGTTTCCGTTCTCATAAAATCCAAGGTTTTGAGTCATGAATATTTAAATACGTTGACATACATGTACCACAAGCAAACTTTTATTGTGGATTTCCATATAATGATCAGGACTTTTTTGCTCTAAACAGATTTTCACACAGCTCTCCCTGCCTTAAAGCAGGCTGCTTTGTTTCAGACCGTACCTTTCTGAATTGGCGATATGTAATATGCTAAAGTGATGCCATCCTACTCACTAGGTTCTCCTCTTCTTAAGCCACATCTGCAGTCATGTGCCACTTAACACCAGCGACACACCTGTCATGTACCGTGCTATTGCAGTGACCCAAACCAAGCTGCTGTGTACCCAGGCTGTAGGGACCAGTGCAGCCCATCACTGTGTGTGGAGCCTGACGGTAGCTGACATCATCCAGATTGCATAGAGGCTCTTATGCATATGTAATCGCCGTGCATCTGTCAGTGTATAGAAATGGTCCTCTGCCAAACAGAGTGCAGCAGTTAATTGTGTCTTTAGGAGCATTAGGGGAGAATTTGTCCTCTGAAATATGGCCTGTAGTTGCATGTCTAGTTTTGGGTTGCAGCCCAGGGACCCAGAATAGAAGTATCACAAGGCAACATAAAACAGTGTGCACCTGTTTGTGCCCAGGAGGACCCGGACCCTCAGCCTCACCAGCCCTGACTGAGTTAGTCTCCATGCAGACCTGTTTTCTCGCATCCCTGCTGCCTCCCTATAAAGCCTTTAAGTGGCAGCGGGCTGTTGCAGCGCTGCTTCACTAGTCCGAACAAGCCTGCGCGGTGGCGTTGCCGCTCCGGCTCACTTCCTAGTAGTAGCGTGTCTGAGACGGAAGCGTTCAGGGGTAGCCGCAGCCTGTTTCTCACCATGTGAGAGCTGTGTCACTTGGAGGTCAGGGCATGGGGTGGGGAGCAGATGGGTTCGTTTGTCTAAAACTGTTACGTTACCAAACTAGCAGCCAAAACTCCTGTTTGTGGTTGAGTCCACTGAGTTTTGCTGACTTTTATTTTCCTCTGTTCATTTTGTTGTCCTCACTTTATGGGATTCTGTTTGTCCTTTCCCGTCCTAACGCACGGCTCTTGGGGCGCAGTTAGACACCTCTTGGCTTTTGCTCCCACTAACCCACCCACAGACGAACAAGCACCTGGAAGGCTTTGCTCTTCAGAGAACCTCGCAGGCAGTGGGTCTGCATTTCCAACCTGTGGCACGGTTTTGTCTCAGGGCCCCAGGGCCCCCTGCTTTTTCTGCAAGAGTCTGGATGGACACAGCACCCCAGGGTCTGCCCTGCCCTGTCTCTGAGGAGATAGGCCCGACTCAGGACCCCAGCAGCTGTGTGGGAGCCTGAGCCTTGTGGACCAAGGCCATGCCAGAGAGCTCCTCGGTGACGAGGACATGCTGGGTCCCTCCTCCTGCTGCTCTCACTGGTGGCTGTGGCCTGATCTCCAGCAGAGCGAGGCCAGTGAGAATGGACCTAAAGCACCCCAGGCACTGAGTTGTGTGAGCTTCAGGAGTTCAGAGGTGAAGCAGGTGACATTTCAGCAGCCATTGGCTGTATAAAATGACCCAGTCTAGGGCAGGAAAGATGTCTGCCTAGTATGAGACTGAAAAGGATGGACAGGAGTCGTTATCTGGTTACAGCTTTTCTTTATAAATTTGGTTTAAATGCGTGACTACACTTAGCTGTGAGGCAGGTTGGTTCTTACCCAGGTAACTATGGGCTGTGCCGCTGCTCTAACCGTGGTCTCTTTCTGTTTCCCTGTCGCTGACCTCAGGCACCACACGGTCACTCGAGGCATCACCAAAGGCGTGAAGGAGGACTTCCGCCTGGCCATGGAGCGCCAGGTCTCCCGCTGCGGTGAGAACCTGATGGTGGTCCTGCACCGCTTCTGCATTAATGAGAAGATTTTGCTCCTTCAGACCTTGACCTGACAGACCTTTGGCTGCCCTCTGCTCAGCTGTGTGACTCAGGAAGACACAGCTGTGACCAGTCTGCCTGACCAGGACTGATAAGAAGCAAACACTGAGTTCTAACTCCCTTGGTTGCAGAAAAGTCGGTCCCAAGAGTGTGGGAGGTTTTTTCTATTTTTAAGAGTTTAGGTTTTTTGATTTGTATAAAACAAGAGTCAATCCATTTTGTAAATAAAAGTCCTAAAATTTGACATTTTAAGAAAACTTTTTTTTTTTTTCAGTTTTAAGTAGGGTACATTTGTCTTATTTTTCTAAGCATACAGCAAATGGGCAAAAATCCAATACAACTGAATGGGGGAATGAATTTTATTATATACTTATATGATGGAATATGTCTTCTGTGACCTCAGGTGTGTTTTCATTGATTACTTTGGTAAGTATTCTATATCATGATAATGTTTGACCTTTCATTTTGTGCACAGTTGAACTTGAGCCTGTGCTGTCCCTGCTGAGAGTCCACTAAAGGCCTGATGCTCCAGAGTCTCTGAGAAGCTAGGAGAGGAAATAAGGGAAACAGCTGAGGTCTCAGGAGGTCGCTCTCCCTGCCCTGTGGCGCCAGACAGCATTGCTTGGCAGTCACCTGCACCCCTGCCCTGCCCTATACTTGCATATGTGATCACGCACATGTGCAAACACAGACAGACAAATACACGCACTCACGCACAGTAACCAGAATTACATTTCCTGGGTGCTGTATACTGCCACGGACTATGTTGTTTTGCAGGTATTTTCTAAGGATTGGCATTTTTATTTCTTCCCAAGGTCACTCTGTGTATCCTTTAGGTCTTAATGTAACCTACTTAGGCATAGACCTTAGGTGTAAGGGATTTTTTTGGTTAAATCAACTGTCATGGTTTGAATAGTATCACCCAAATGTCATTCATTGTGTTCAAACTGGTCCCAACTCCATGTTAATTTAGAGTTTCATACATTTTAAAGTGATTGTTCATAGACTGTCAGTAGAGTTTTCTTTTTTATTATTATTATTTTATTTAACTATTTCATGTTGAAAAGTCTTTCTAGGTCCCAGCAAGTACCTTTAAAACACAATGCTGGAGAATACAGCGGTAATCTGGGAGAGCAGTAAGGTGATTGTGTGATTTCAGTATATTGTCCACATTCCATTAATAGAAAGAATAAAAAGGAATGAAAAAATGAATAAAAAGGACCACAGTCACACAGTAGTTTGTATTTAAAGTTACAGTCCTAACAGGATGCCAAGTTAAGATCTGAGTGACATTGCAGTGACCTTGAGCACTGTGGAGAATCTTTCCTTTTGTCAAGGGGCAACCCCATGGTAAGTTACCCCGAGAAAACTGACTAATGTAGAAAGATAAGACGATTCTTTAACCAGAATTTCAGAGTCAAGCAGCCAGCTGCCCCAAGGGTGCTTGTCAAGTGCCACACCTCCAAGAGCGTGAGTTAACTTTCTAGGCTACAGTCAGTAGCCACGTGTTCCAGTCTGTCCTGGGGTTCTGTTTGCTGTGCTTTCGGATGCTGCTTAGCCCAGTGTGAGCAGAAAGCTATGTTATAAATTCAATGCAGCTTTGACTTCTTACTATTTGTTTTCTTGTTAAACTTGGAATTGAAGATAATACTAAACAGCACCTCAGTGGTTTTAAGCAAAAGTAAAGAGAATAGCACCTGGATGGCTTTTCTCACAGCCTGACTCTGCTTCCTTTTTAATCCAAGCCCTCAAGTGGTTTTTTTTGCCTGGGATACACTTCTGTGACTCAGTAGAGATTGTGGAGAAGCTCTCTCCTGAGAACTGGAAACCTCAGGCAAGGGCCCTGCTGGAGCTGAGAGCCGTTCACCACAATTCAAGTGAAAATTAACTTTGGTAGGCCAAGCTGTAGAGACAGCTGTTAGCTTTTTTAATATCTCAGACTCTCATTTGTCAGTTATTAATTTAATTATAATAAAATAATACTGATGTTTGCTAGCTCTATCCCAGGCTTTATGCCATGTATCTCACATATATTTTCTTATGACAACCCAGTGAGGTGGGTTGGGTAAGTGGGTGAGGACCTGAGACTTAGGTTCTGTCTCTGCGCTGAGGTCACATGTTTCTGGTGTTGAAATGAGACCCAGCCATTCTGCTGGATTCTCTGAGAGCTCCCCATGCTAGTGTTGTGCTTTGCGAATAGCTGTCCAGGAGAGAAGAGTTGGATTTCTTACTACAGAACTAGACAAGTGCGAGACTCCCACTAGGTCCCTGTAGACCAGAAGCCTGAGTCAGTGATACTTAACAGACATTTAGAAATGAAACACAAAAGAAGGGAGGAGGATGTTGGTGAGACTTTCCAGAGACAACTTCTTAACTAAACCCGGGAAGATGAAGTCCATTTTATCAGATTGATAAGCATCAGATCCTGTTGTGTGCTCATAGGAAGAGGAATTTAGGCACACAGAGGTGTAACGAGCACACAAAGGCTGGGGCTCTAACTTAGTGGTAGAATCTTGTTTAGCATGTTCAAAAGCCCGGCTTTGATCCCTAACACTGGGGGGAAAGTGTGTGTGATCAATGCAGATTCTTTCTATGTACAGAGATGGTGTAACAGCTTTGTAGTTGCCCTGCTAATGCGTGCTGATGAAGTAACTGCTTATTAACAAGACAGGCTCCATTCTTAACTCACTGAGTTGACAGCTCATGATCGTTGCTTATCTGGATTCAGAGTTCTAATCTTGCCCCTCCCAAGCCTCCTTTTCTTTCTTAAACTATTGTAGTGGCCCAGAGCTCCTCCCCCTGTCAAAGGAAAGCCAGTACTGACTCACACATCTTCATGAGCTGCTTCTCGGCCCTCCGAAGATGATTGACCATCTGCTTCTAATGAACCAGTGGCGTGATGGGGAATTTTTAAACCAGATGGCAGCTCCATGTGTCTCCTATAGTCCTACCATAGATTGGATCCAGCAGAATGAATGATCCTCACCCCACTTTATTCTCCCCTTTTTGTCCAATTTGTCCCATACTCATGAATGCTTTTTTGCTTTTTGCTTTTTTTTTTTTTTTGATTTTTTAACGCTTCAGCACAAATTGCTCAGGTGATTTTTTTAAATTCACTCTGTTCACATTGCTCAGACTGTAACAAAGGATAACAAACGGTGTCAAAGACAGAAGTCTGTTACCTCACCATTGTAAAGTACAGATCCAGTCTCAAGGTTGCCGCAGCCATGCTCTCCTCTTAGTTGAGTCCTTTGCCTTTGACAAGCATCTGGTGACCAGAAGTCACTGACTTTCCTAGCCCCAATCTCTCCGTCTCCTGCCACTTTCCCTTCCAGAAGGACATCAGTCAGATTCCATGGAGACCTCACCTAAACCAGCTGCGCCTGTGAGATTTCAACACGTGATTTAGGGAGAATCAATTCAGTAATCCTCCAGGAACCATATGCTGTTCTCCACTGATGTTTGTTTATATACTCTCTAGTAGTCATGTTTCTCCTTGCTTTGACAAAATAGCTGATAAAAGCGACCTGAGGTGAGTTTATTTTGACTTAAAGTTTGAGGGGATACTGTCTTTTGTGACAGGGAAGTCATGGCCGCAGAAATGTGAAACATAGTAAACAGGAAGTGAGGGCTGGCTTTGAGACCTCACTTCCTCTGTTCAACTCTATCTCCTGAAGCTCTACAACCTTCCCTAACATCACCACCAACTGGAGACCACTGATCAAGCTACTTGAACCTATGGGAGAAATTTCACATTCGAGCTACCGAGAATATAAGCTCCCCATGCCTCACAAAGACATTTAAATTCTTTAGCACCGTCTACATTTTAAGATAGGCTGCACAAAGCAGAGGCAAATGCTTGGTATTAAGAATATATGCATTGAATATTTCTTCTGAATATTCAACTTGAGGTGCCAACATATATAAACTTACCCAGGTGAGAGGGTATAAATTTAGACTGACATGTTAATCATTTTTCCCCAAGGGCACCTTGAAGTAAAGACAAAGACAATGACGTATTTCTAGCTCGTGATTAAAAATCAAACCATTACCTCTATCTAGGGAGAGATGTTCTACTTATACAATTGCTACCTTTGTTCTTATTACATTTTGGAAACAAATCTGTTTCAATGAAATAAGGAAAAGAGTGTAATGATTTTATTTGGTGTTTCTTTTCCTTATAAATTGAAGCTTATACTTAAACACCTTGATTATCTCTGTTTATTTTTTATTTGTTAGCAACTAAGGAGACAAAGGATTAGTGGTCAGATGGACTTGTTAAAAACATTGGCAGGCAATCCATTGGATGCATAGTGATTAGTGGAAGAAATGAAGGGTTTTTTAATCATTTATTTACTTGGGATTGGGGGTTATGGGAAAGGGGCCAGTGAGTAAGAAATGTTTTATAATTTCTAAGTGGCAATAAGCACTTCTGCAGCCTGTGCCCTCCATGGACAGAGGCTATGGTTGTGGGTGCTGGGATGTGGAGGTAGGACAAGACCAAGCCAACACAAGTTAAATCCACTGTCTTCTCAAATGACTTCCCAGCCCTCGCCAGCCCATTCCCTGACTGAGTTTGTCTTATTTTGTACCTCTATGACCTGCCAGACTTGACCTCCCGTAGATCCAAACTGTCATAGGAAGAGGAATGAGGGCACAAGCGGCAGCAGTATCGATGTCCACTGATCAGCACCAGGTTCCTTCACCAAAGGAAGGATGTCTGTAGCGCTCATACCCCACCCATTGCAGTGCAGTGACTGACACATCTACTCTGGAGGGCTATGGCATCTGTTAATTTGGAGTCTCTCAAATTCCAATGTCTTATCGCTCATCAGAAAATCAAAGAAAGGTGACATCTGGGGTCAGAGATGACATGAGTGTCCTGGGAGCAATGACAAGCCATTCCTTATAGATTTCCCTGCCCGTAAAGTGATAGAGCTATTACATTTTAGAATGCGTACTATAAAGCATTTATCATGCTATCTCATGGAAACATTATGAAGAGTTTTGTAGAATTATAGGTGTAATCTACTAATAGTTGCCAAAAATGACAATTGATACACATTATCACAGCTGATTGTGTAAGTGGTCAGAGTATTTATTTAGTGATTGTTGATATTTTATGATATATATATATATATTTATTATATTAGGCATGGTAGTACATGCCATTAACCCCAGCACACTCAGGAGACAGAGGCTATGAGTTCAAGACTAGTCTGGTTTGCATAACAAGTGCCAGATCAGACAGGACTACATAGTGAAACCCTCAAAACAAAAAAGTTTTTAATTGTGTTTATTTATGTGAGTGGTGGACACATGCCACTACATACATATAGAGGTCAGAGGACAACTGCTGGAGTTGCTTCTCTCCTACCATGTGGGCCCTGGAGATTGAACTCAAGCTGGCAGGCTTGGTGACAGGTGCTTTCACTGCTGAGCCTCTTCATCGCTCCGAGATCGATTTCTAACTCACCTTTCTAAAACTTTAATCTCCTTCTATGAGTAAATGGATCCCAGTTCATAAACTAGATGGTGAAGTAATTGTGAAATTACTCTTACTTTACTTTATCCAAAAGAAGTCTATGTATATAGTTGAAACCAAAGAGCAAAATTGAAAATACTTTGGAATAGTTAAGAGATAAACAGCTTCAAAAAACAAAATGCCTCCCCACCCCGGTCACCACCCATGAAAGCTAAAAACATGCTGATGAAAGCCAAGAAAACGGCGTCTCTGCTTGGAGAGCCCTGTGCTCTGTCCTGGTGCCCTGCTCCTGGAGCGCTTCTCTCTAACTCTGTCTTAAGTGTGTATTAAAATCATTTGATTAAATTCCAACTCCACTGTGCTTAAAAATAAAAGAATAAATATTAGATGTAAGAAAAAAAGATGACAATAAATTGGAAGGGTTGACGTTGTCTTCCTTCTGATGATAATTGAAGAAAACCATTTGCTAGGCTCACCTAAGGATTTCAGCCTCGATGCTGTAACTGGGAGACATACAGTCCTTAATTATAAAGTGTGCCAGCCTATTTGTGTGCACATATAAAGTAGTTTTCACAACTCACACATTCAGTCCCTTCTTCAGGAAAGATTGCATCATCACAGATTGGGCGAGGGAGCGTTCCTATGAAAGCAATAAGAGTTCCAGCCACTATGATGTTGTTTATATTACAGTGCAAGTGCCTTGGGTTGTTAAGTTATTTACACTGTTTTAATAACCTCAAAGAATTACAAAGTTTCCTGAAACATTTTTTCTTTCTCATAATAGATTTATATATCTAATAGCCCTTATTCAAAAAAAATTTAATCATATGGGAAAATAAAATCCTGGAAAACTTAAAGCCTCAATGAAGCCAATTCTACCTCTGATTTTTACTTAAACTTCAGAACTTCCAGCATGTGAGTTTTTAAAGTCATTTTAAAATACAATACTTAAAACTGTACATCATGAGTCTGTGACACAGTGGGTTTTCAAATTTAAACCAACTAAATTCGGTGTTTATGTCACCAAGGGAACTGCTGGCTGCCCTGAGGCCTCCGTCCCATCAACTGTCTTGTCCCAAAGCCAGTCCCAGTTCTCACTGTGAACACAGAATACTTCCTGGATTTCTGATCTCTCCGTCTGCATTTTGTCTTGTAATATCATTCACATTGTACATTTGGGAGTATTTTTTATGTAAATGACTATGTAATAAATCTTTGGGGCTTCCGGGGCCCACATTTCAGCTTTGTTGTATCCACTCCTCTCTGCCGTTAGAGTGCAAAGGAGAGGCAGAAAATATGCCATTCCATGTATAAATTATGCTTCTTTGTTTATCTGCAAGACGTTTCTTCTTATTTCTGGGTTTCTCTACTCAGAGCATCTCACTTTGAACAAAAGGCAGCAATTATCCTTTAGGCATTTGGTCTATTTGCTTTAAAGCTCTCTTTCTATTCATCATTTTGTGAGGGCTGCTGAGCTTTAGAAAAGAAATAATTCCCCAGGCACTATTCTGGGAAGCCTATTTTTTAGTACTTGTTAAAAATAGGAAGACAGATTTTATTCAAGACTATCACAGTATGGAAGAGATTGAATTCAAGTGGAGATTTGTAGCCAGTGGGCAAGTGAGGAAGCTGTGGAACTAAGAGGAACTCAGGCCAGGTATGAGGTTGGAGATAGAGCCAAGCAAACTGACTACAAATGTTAACTGGATACTGGGGCCAGGGTAGAGTTTAGAAAACTGGCTGAGTGAAATTCTTTTCAGAAACTGATTTCAGCAGACTAAGTCAGAGGCCTAGTGGAGACAAGAGGGCCCAGGGGACACTAAAGTGTAGCCAAGAAATGGACACAGCTGGTTCTTGCTAGTTAGCGTGACTATTGAATAACACATTGCTTGTGACCCATGTGTTCGGTTTGTGTCACTGTGACATAGTGTCTGACAGGAACAACTTACGGAAGAAAGGATACATTATGGCTCATGGCTCCAAAGGATCCAGTGCGTCTTGTTGAGGGCTTGGAGGAGAGAGAGGCTCCAGTCGTTCATGCTAGGGGATTATTCCTGAGGACTTTTTATCAGAAATTGTGGTTGTAGCTGGTTGATTCTGGGGTCTCGAGCCTATTCCGTTCATCTATGGGTCTGTTTTTATGCCAGTACCATACTGGTTTTGCTACTGTGGCTCCATGATCGAATTTGAGATCAGGTTTGTGATACCTGTAACATTTGCCTTTCCATAAAGATTGCTTTAGGTTCAGTATGTCTGTCCTTCCCTGTGAATCTTAGGATGGTTTTTCTAGGTCTGTGAAGAACACCATTGGAATTTTAATGAAGATTACACTGAATCTGTAGATTGCTTTCACTAATATAGCCATTTCCTCAATATGAATTATGCCTATCCATGAGCCTTGGAAGTCTTTCCATCTAATGATGTCTTCAGTTTCTTTCATCTATGTTGTGAAGTTTTCATTGTAGAGGTTTATTCCTAAGTATTTTATTATTTCTTGAAGCTACTAAGAAAAGGAATTTCCCGATTGTTTTTATGTATGAGTTCATTATTATTATATAGAAAAGTTACTTAGTGATGTTTATGCATGGATTTTGTGTTCTACTAGTCTGGCAAGGGTCTTTATCAGATCTGAGAGTCCTCTGGAAAAAAAATCCAGGCAGTGGTGGCACATACCTTTAATCCCAGCACTCAGGAGGCAGAGGGAGGCAGATCTTTGAGTTCTAAGCCAGCCTGGTCTACAGAGAGTGCTCTAGGACAGCCAAGACTACACAGAGAAACCCTGTCTCTAAAAACCAAAGAGAGAGAGAGAGAGAGAGAGAGAGAGAGAGAGAGAGAGAGAAATGTTTTAACTATGAGATCATGTCATCTGCAAAGAAGGATAAATTGACTTCATTCTTTGCTGTTTCTATGTCTTATTTCTTCCTCTTATTATTCTAGGTAAGGCTTTGAACATTATGTTGAATAAGAGCCCAGGGAGTGGGAGCCCTTGTGTTCCAGATTTTAGACGTAAAACTAGGTGTTTTCCACACTTAAGACCATGTTGGCTCTAAGTATTTATGCCGCATATATCCTTGATTATGGTGAGTTACATGCACTCTGGTGCTACTTTCGTCAGGACTTTCCTCCCCAGGGGAGGTTGAATTTCTTGGAGACTTTCTGCACAAGTCTTGATGACAGTGTATTCCTGTAGAAAATGTGGTACAGACACACAAGAGAATTTTATGCCACTCTAAGGAAAAAGGATATCACGACATTTGCAAAAAAGAGGCTGCCACTGGAAGTCACTGTCTTAAGCAAAATAAGCCAGCCTTGAAAAGACACACAGCATTTGTTCTTTCATATTCAGAACCTAAATTTAAAATTCTGTGCGTGTGTGTGTGTGTGTGTGTGTGTGTGTGTGTGTGTGTGTG
>PVIU01025611.1:0-23393 GCA_004026605.1 Ondatra zibethicus
AGCAATTCACAGCAGCTGTGGTAACTTACGCAAGATCAAGCCAGTCAAAATTCCAGTGTGGATGAAGGAGGGGCCCCATGATCCCTTTTGGCAACTGATGGATGTTGAGGGAGAAACAATGTTCTTTGGGAATGTGGCCACTGGTAGGCTGATAATTCCCCAGGGGATAGTCAAACTGTTCATCTTGGCAATATTAATTGAACTAATGGATTTATTGTTAACAAAGAAAGAAAGGGGATTTGAACCCTAGAGGGAGATGGGATGGGGCTGGGGAAACTGGAGAGAGATGATGGTTTGTAGATATGACTAATATACTTTGTAGGAACACAGAGAACTTTCAAATAATACAAAAATTAAATTATAATTAATGTTGTGCTTTCATTTACTCCACAAAAGTAGTGAAATAGTTTTAAGAGAAACTTAAATGGAACCAGGAAAAGGGAAAAAGTGATAAGAAAAAGAAAAAGAGAGCATTCCTTCTTGTAAGAAAGACAAGAAAAGATTGAAATCAATGGCCAGTATAGTATGATTACAGAAGTCTTCAAAATTTTTCTGCAAAATGGACCATTACCTTATAGACACATTCTGATAATATACAGATTTGCTTAACTGGGTCTAGATGATTTGGAACTATTTTTTAAATGATTATAGTAAAATATTGGTATAAAATTCTTTTAACTATACTCTTGAATGCACTGTAATCATGAAATAATGAGTAATTATAAACAGTGTAGAAATAAGAGCCTACTGAATGGGAAAAGATCTTCATCCACTCCATATCTGACAGAGGGATGATCTTCAAAATATATAAAGAACTCAAGAAACTAAACATCAAAATACAAAATAATCCAATTAAAAAGGAGTACAGAGCTAAGCAGAGAATTCTCAGCAGAAAACTCCCAAATGGCTGAAAGACATTTAAGGAATTGCTCAACATCTTTAATCATCAGGGAAATAAAAGTCAAACTGAATCTGAGATACCATCTTACACTGTCAGAAAGGCTAAAAACAAAAGTACTGAGAACAGGCTATGTTGGAGAGAATGTGGTGTCAGGGGATCACTCCTCCACTGCTGTTGGGAGTGTAAACTTGTACAGTCACTTTGGAAGTCGGTATGGTAGTTTCTCAAAAAATTGGTAATCAATCTAACTCAAGACCCAGAAATACCACTTCTGGGCATATACCCAAAGGATGCTTAATCATACCACAAGGACACTTGCTCAACTTTGTTCATAGCAGCATTATTCATAATAGCCAGAACCTGGAAACAACCTAGATGACCCTAAACTCAAGAATGGATAAAGAAAATGTGGTATATTTACACAATGGAATATTACTCAGCTGTAAAAAAATGATATCATGAAATTTGCAGGCAAATAGAAAAAAACAGGATGGACATAGAAAAATACAATCCTGAGTGAGGTAATCCAGACCCAGAAAGACAAACACAGTATGCAATCACTTTTAAGTAGATATTAGATGTAAAACAAAAGATAGCCAGACTACAGTCCACAGCTCCAGAGTAGCTAGGTAAAAATGAAGATCCTAAGAGGGACTCATGGATCACACAGAGAAGTGGAATTAGATGAGATTTCCTGGGTGAACTGGGGACAAGGAGGGTGGACAAGGGTAACCAACGGAGCAGAGAACATGAAGGAATTGGATGGTTGAGGGGTGAGAGGGACAGAATGGGAGAGCCATGAAAGAGGGACTTTGATAGTGTCACTATGAGGTTAGGGAGAAACCTAGTGCTAAGGAAATTCCCAAGAATCCACAACAATGACCCCAGCTAAGACCCCTAGCAACAGTGGAAAGGGAACCCAAACTGGCCTTCTGCTCTAGTCAGGTTGGTGAATATCCAAACTGTCATCATAGAGCCTTCATCCAGCAACTAACAGAACCAGATGCAGAGATCCAGAACCAAGCACCAGGCTGAGCTCCAGGAATCCAATCGAAGATAGGGACAAGGGAATATATGAGCAAAGGAGGTCAAGCCCATGAGGGAGAAATCTACAGAGAACGCTTCACCCATCTATTGGGAACTCAGGAACTCTAGACTGACAGCTGTGGAGCCTCCATAGGATGGAACTAGGCCCTGCACATGTGGGAGACAGTGAAGCTTGGACTATTTGTGAGGCACCTGGCAGTGGGACCAGGGTCTTTTCCTGGTGCATGAGCTGGCTTCTTACCTGTTGTGGAATGCCAGGTTCAGCTTTAATGTGTGTATGGGGGAAAGTTCTGTCCCCTTAATGTGTCAGACTTTGTTGACTTTCCACAGGAGCCCTAATCCATTGGGAGGAGGGGATAGGGGGTGGTCTCGGAAGGAGATGGGGGTGGAGGGGTGGGAGTGGGTGGGAAAACTGTGGAATGAATGTAAAATGAAATTTAAAAAATAAATTAAAAAAGAGAACTTCTAAAAATGCTGTGAGCTTTGGGATAAGCCTCTGGTCTCTCAGTGACTCTTCACACTGACAATTCTCAAACTGTTGCATCCATTCTGTTTAATTGTTTATGCTTTGTTTGTAACATTTAATAACTGTGCATTTCGTATTTTCTCTAATGTTACATTGCTAAGAGACAAATCTTTTGTATTACACATTTCTTGTTTGATTTCAAGAACAGAAGGAAAGTGTGAACCCAAAACCCATGTCCAGCATTTGAAGCTGACCTAGCCAGGAAGGCATTTTCTAAACCTTAAAAACTGAGCCATAGGTAACTTAAGTAAAAATCTCAACTACAGACTCCAAACAGATGGGTTAGCAGGAAAACCCCTTTGATTTTAAACATACATTTCTAAAATGAAAACTCAATAGACAAAGCTGTCATCTAAGGAAACTGGAGAAAGAAGTGAAAATTAAATTTAGTGGTGAAGAAGAAGCAATAGTTAGAGCAGAAGTCTGTGAAACTGCAAACGAGACATCACGAGAGAGAGGAAATGATAATAAAGGCTGATTCTTTGCAAAGATCGGTGAAAAGTACATTCTTCTGAGACACAGTTTTGCTATGTAGCACAGGCTGTCCTTGAGCTGAGGATACTGCAGCTTTTGCCTCCCAAGGACTAGGATTTGAGGCATGAGTCACTACAACTCAATGCAAAAATCTATTAAAAGTATGCTCTAATAAGAGAGCTAGACAGAGAGAAGACAGGTGAATAAGAGAATCAGAAGGGAGAGGAACTGGGAAAAGGGGAGAGAGAAACTGAAATCAGGATGCCAATATGTAGCATGAGTTCTAAGAGTCTCAAGAAAAGCCCAGAGTCAGATATAGGGGGAAATGCTGAGAGATCAGAGAGACGAAGGAGTAAAACCACCAGCCACTTACTCAACTTCCTAGCTGAAAAGAGACTGAGCTCCTGTTCCTCCTGCCTTATCACTTCCTCCCGCTGACTAGAATATCACTTCCTGTCTGTTGGTTCAGACCTCCAGACCTCTATGGTTAGTGGGTATCTCTGCCCTCTGATCTCCATGCAAGCTTTTTTTGTACAAACAAGCTGTCAACACAGGCTTCAGTACAGATCCATGGATAATGAGACAAATAATAAAGAAACATTAAAGGAAACTCCACACCCACCAGTTTGCTAACCCAAATAAACTAGACCAGTTCCTCAAGAGTCACATTTGCTTAGGCCCACACAACAAGAAATCGACAAAACCAAGAGATCTATATCTATTAAATAAATAGCATAATCATTAAAGACCTTCCCAAACAGGAGACACAAGGCATTAATGATATCTCTAATAAATTCTATCAGACTTTTAAGGAAAAATTGATACCAGGTCTCTATAATCTCATCTAGAAAATAGAAACTGAGGGAGTGTAAAACTATCATCAATGAAAACTAAACACATGAGAAAGATTATATAAAAAAGAAAACTGTTAACCAATATCTCTCATGAATTCTGATGCAAAGTCGTCCATAAAATATGGAACAAATTAAATGTAACATTGAAACAAACATAATTATACACCATTACAAAGTGGTATTTATCCCAGTTGTACAAAGCTACTTAAAATTAGAACAATTGTACATTATCACATCAACAAGTTAAAGAAGAAAAGGTCAACTATATGTATAAAATATTATTAGACAAAATTAAGCAGTAATTTGTATGTTATCAATAAAAACTCATCAAATTGGAAATACAAAGAAACCACCTCAATTGGATAAAGAATATCTCTAAAAACCTTAAGTTAGCATCATTCTTAGTTGTCAGGAGCTAGCAACTTTTTCACTCACACTAGAAGCAGTCATGAAGGTTTCCTTTCACCATTATTTTTCAAAGCCATTCTGGAAATCTTAGCTAATAAGTTATGATAGAAAAGGAAACAGAACATGTACAGAATGGGAAGAAAGAAACAAGACTGTCTTTGTTTTCAGATGACATAATTAGTAAAGATAATTTAAGAAATTACTAAAGAAACCATCATGGAACCAGTAAGAAATTATACCAAGATTTATAAATGGTAATATACAGAGTTCATTAGTTCTGTTTGCTATTTTTGACACTGTTTTGAACTTGATGTAGCTCATGCTAATTCTTCCTTGGGTTACTAAGTGTTCAGATTGTAGGCAATTACCATTGCCCAGGTCATTAATTTCTTTTTATATGTAGGATTGAACAAATGTTATTTAAAATTAAAAACACATTAGAATTTATATCATTGCCAACCCAAATGATAGATTGTACATGTAGTAAAATATGCAAAAGCTCATTATAAAAGATTCATAATTTACAAATAAAAAGACAATCATGGTTAAGCTTTGTGACTTTTTATAATCCTAATTTCCATCAGACTAGTTTTGATACAATTACTGTTCTCAAAATTTCCAGCACACTTGATTTTTTCTAATTTCAAAAAAATTTCATGTAAAACTCCAGAGCATCAATCATGTATAATCAAATACAAAATTGGCACATTATAGGCACTTAAATGTTGTTTTCTTTGAAAATACCCATTATAGTAACAAAAGGTAAAGAAATGAACAGTGAGGACATAGCAGAATACATGTATTACTTTGATTTTTTTCTCTTTTGGTAATCACTCAATAGTACCCTTAGGTTGTTCTTCTATTACTTTCCTTGTCATGGTCAGCAAAATGTGGCAAAATAGAAGTCACAAGCCCTGTAATTAAATCTACCTGTTTTGGCAACTTATTTACATCCTAGGTTATAGTTTCAGCCCTTTCTTTTAAAAGAACTGATGAGTTGAGCAATGAGTAATAGTGTAGACAGCCAAAAAATGTTTGTATCCTTTGTGTCATTGCATACTTGCCTCAGTGGCTGCAGGACGGACAGCGTAAGACTTAGTCCATTGTGGCTGATATGCTGGTTTTAAAGTTGATCATCAGGAATGATGTTCTATTGTCAGCAATGGTTGCCATACTTGGGTCAAGAAAGATCAAGGCCTAAGAGCTTATTTCACATCATATCTTAGAAGAGGTGTACACCCTGGTTGTTCCATTTGCAACTCAGAATCAGTGAAATGATAGAAGGTAGGGTTTTGATACAGCACTAGATTTAAGCATTAAGGTCATAGTAAGAAGACTGCTTTTCTACCACCAAAAAGCTTGCCCATTGCCTCCTTCATGTCTCTGTTCCTCAAGCTGTAGATGAATGGGTTCAGCATGGGAATCACAACCATGTAGAGAATGGCAGCCCTGCGTTCCCTCTCTGCAGAGTGAGTTGATGGGGGAAGTAAATACACACCCATCAGCGATCCATAGAAGAGCAGAACAACTGTAAGATGAGAGCCACAAGTACAAAAGGCTTTCCATTGCCCTCCAGAAGAAGGGATGCCCAACACAGCCCAAGAAATGCGGACATAGGAGAAGACAATCAACATGAGAGGAATAGCAAGAAACACCAAGCCCATGAGAATGATCATTAGCTCATTAATGTGGATGTCAGAGCAGGCAAGTTTCAGCAGAGCACTGGGGTCACAGTAGAAGTGGGGGATGACTGTGTGGGCACAGAAAACCACACGTGTCAGCAGCAGTGTGTGCATCAGGGCGGGACAGTTGGTTAGCACCCAGCACATACACAACATTAATGCACACTGTTGGGGACTCATAGCTGTGCTGTAATGGAGTGGCTGGCAGATAGCAACATAGCGGTCATATGCCATCACAGCCAGAAGGCAGTTGTCAAGGCCACCAAACATCAGGAGGAAATACAGCTAGGTAAGGCACCCAGAATAGGAGATTGTCTGGCTGTGGGTATGAATGTTGGCAAGCATTTTGGGAACTGAGGCAGAAGTGAAACAAGCATCAGTTAAGGATAGATTGGCCAAGAAGAAGTACATAGGAGTGTGAAGGTGCGCAGCAGAACTGATGACAAGGATGATGAGCAGGTTCCCCACCATAGTGACCAGATACATGCCAAGGAAGATGCCAAATAAAAGGGGCTGCTCCCCTGGCTGCTCAGAGAGTCCCAGAAGGAAGAAGTCTGAAGAACCAGATTGATTCACTTTGCTTGTCTTTCCCATCTTGTGTAGTTCTTGTGTGCAAAAAAGTCTGTATGTGCCAAATTTAATCATTAGATCAGCTCATAGATACAGATTTGTATCATCAGAACTGTATGTCCATGAAGCATCTCTGAGTATCACTGCACAAGATTTCTCATAATTAATATAATAAGCATCCAAATGCAAATTTTGTTTTCTATGCTGCAGCAGGGTCTATAGAAAAGCGATCAATTTAATTAGAGAAGTCAGCATAGTCTATTAGAAGAAGGTGGGAATTAAGCATGGCCTAGTTGGGAACATTTGAAAAGTATTTTAAGTTGGTGCATTAGGGAGGAGGTGTAAATTTTCATCCTTACTCCGCTGTTCTCCTAAAGTACACATACATTCACACATGCATTTTTACATGCAAATAATTATGCTTCAGATTTTTGTATGAACACTGAAAAATGACTTTTAACTTTCCTCTATATGGGAGCATTGGGCACTTGGACTGCAGGCAGTGATAGCCCACTGTTGCAGCCACTATTAGGAGGATGTTCCCTTCCAGAACTCCCCTTTATATGATTCCTCTCCCCCTTTTTTGTATCTCCCAGTGGCAATCTTGGGATTAGTATTTAAGACCCTCTTTATCTACTCCTACAATTTTACTATATATCTCTGTTACTTGGGTTTCACCATATGGAACAAAAATAAATGTTTTTGGGTCTTTGTTTTCCTTTCTGCAAACAGCTTTGTCTGCTGCTCTTGGATATAGAGTAAGTTGGTGCTGCACAGCCTTTGTAAAGTTATGATATTAGAAGATTCATAATCTTTCAGTTTTCTCTTTACTCCGTCATTCATAAGAAGCTTCTAAACTTAAGAATAGACTTGGGTTGCATACCCCTAAAATGTTCACCTATTTGGGTGACAAGCTGTGTGTGTGTGTGTGTGTGTGTGTGTGTGTGTGTGTGCATTTGACCATTTGTGAAGATAAAGTATATCCCTTCCAAGTCCTCACCTGTCACAGTGTGTATTAGTTTCAAGCATCTTCAGATTCCCAAGTTTTCTCCTCTAGCTGGAAAATTCTCAGTGAAGATCTGACAAAGATTTTTTTTTGACTTGGTTAGTAAAACTCGCGTCCACCAAGTCTGGCGCTCCTTGAGAACACTGAGTGTGTAAGATTCCATTTCTGCTTCCTTAGACCAAGCAGGACACTGATTCTTAGGGCTATGAGCATGCTCTCCAGCCAGTTCTATCTGGGTCCTAGGGAACCGGGCCATTTGTTTCCTCAAGGGATATGCTACCAGGTGCAGGTCTCCAGAGTGGGATTCTGAGTCTCTTACTGGTGTGTTCTTTAGCTTGACTAGCTAGCCCACTGGGACTCCCACCTATGCTTTGGACAACTCACTTTGTCCTCATTAAAATGCAATGGAAAAAGAAATTGAGCATGTAAGTGAAGACATAGCCATTTTATTGGTTTATATATTTTCTTTTTAAAAATTATTATCTCATATATTACATCCCAACCACACTTTCCCCTCCCCTTTCTCCTTCAAGCTCTTCTCCCCATTTCCCTCCCTTCCACTTTTCCTCCTTTCCCTTCAGGAAAAGACAGCTCTTTCAGAGATATGAAACAAACATGGGATATCAAGTTGCAATAAGACTGAGCACCACCCCTTGTATTAAGGCTGGATGAGGCAGCACAGTACGAGGAAAGGGTCCCAAAAGCAGGCAAAAGAGTCAGGGGCAGGCACTGCTCTCACTATTAGGAGTCCCGCAAGAAGACCAAGCTACACAACTGCAACACAAATGTAGAGGGTCTAGGTCACAGTTTTGTGGCTAATTTGGCTATTTTTGACTTCCCTAAACAGAAAAATGTTAATATGAGACACTCCCTCAAACATTCAAAAGCTTCAAATGAGGCCCAGTACATAAAGCACATTGGACATAGTGATGCAGCAAACATAAAACACTCAAGTTGTACCTGCCTACACAGCAGCCAATAGGAAATCTATGTTCCTGTTAGTAACCAGCTCTTCCTGAACAGTTCAGTACATGATCACAAGTAAGAAAGCAAGCTTTGGGTCTTGTAACTACAGTATTCCCCCTTATAGATGGGTGTCCTATTAGGGTAACGATTTGAGTAGAATTCTTCCCAGGTATCTGCTCACATCTAGAGACCAACCCCTTAACCACTGTACATCATCCCAGCACTCCTGTTTGGCAACTAAGATTATGATTGAATCGTTAACAATTTAAGAAGTACAAAAGAACCAAACTTTCTAAAAATATTGTATATCTCCTATTACTAGTAACAGTAAACATTTATTTCATTTAATGTCCTTTGCAATGCTAGGGGAAATACCCAGGCTCACACATGTACTAAACAAGCACTCTCAAAGTGACCTCTACACAAAGGTTGTTTTTCTTGATTTTTTGAGATAATTAATTCTCTTAATTTTCCTGTTACTGTATTTGTTTTCTTCCTACTGAAGTGTTCATATCTTTAAATATTACTATTAGTAATAATAAAATGAAATAAAATATTTTCTTTCCTAATACTCATCTTACATATAAAAATTTTCAAAACGTATTTTTGTAGCTCTAATTGTAGGTGTTTTGCTTTGTAATTTTTCCCCAAGTATCTTTATACTAAAAAAATAAATCCTGTCCCATTTATTGAATCAGGGTGATTCTACTTAATTATTTCTTTTAAATTTTATAATTTTATTTTAAAATCATTATTGTATCATTATTGTATGAGTGTTGATGTTTTGCTTTCATGTATGTCTACATATCATATGAATGTCTGGTGCCCACAGAGGCCAGATAAATGTATCTGCAGATGGTTGCTAGTTGCCATATGAGAGTTGGGAACTGAACATAGGTTCTCTGGAAGAGCATCCAGAGCTCTTAAACACTAAGACACTCTCTGACTCTCTTCTAAATTTTAAACACTGCATTTAAATATTTCATTTAAAGAGTTAAAACTGAAAGTTGATTGTGATAGTGTGGGAGGGAAAAATCTACCTGTACAAATAGCCATTTGCTTTGATACTTTTTCACTAGTTCACACATTCTACATTTGTTAGATCTGAACTTCTGTTGGTGGTCTTTCTACAACCCTGAAACAACTCACAGTTGAACATCAGGGCTCTGAAAGCAAATAACTTGTGAGAAAGTGTTCTAGAAGCCATAATGGAAACTCAATGATTTCCTAAGCTTTGGATCATAGCTTGTGGAAATCTAAGAATCAGACATTTGCTGACTTTTTGCTAAAGTGTAGACATAATTTATAGTTACAAGGTTTCTAAAGTGAATGTAAATAGAAAAGAGTTCAGGAGCCTACATCTGGGGAAAAACCTCCAAAATTCGGTCAACTTGAGGGCTTCATTCCGGCTCATTGTTCTATTTGGATTCCAACTTCCAAATTTCTGTTACTATTATTTACTCTCCTTGTTTCTTTCATCTTATGGCATTTGAGTCTTTGAAAAGAGCCTCATCTATAGTAATTATGATTTGAACCAGATGCATGAATTTAGTCTTTAAGCATAACCATGAAAATTCTTCCAAAAATGCATGCCATGTGATGCTAAGTGTGTGTATTGTGGACACTGGCATATTTGAAAATGCTTTGATAAGAATTTAGGAGCATGGATCTTGTTCCATGGATATACACTTATTTTCTTAAAAAGAACATTTTTTACTGTGGCTACCATTATGAATCAATGCAAAATTTTAATTTTAAGAAAAAATTTAATTTCACTACATAGGAAAAAATGAACCATTAATTTTAAGTGGCACCAGTGCTATACTAACTTTGTTAGTTACAGTATAGAAGAGAGACCCGAAAGAGTTATGAGTACCCGCATGAACAATGCTCATGGGAACTCTGTCCCCTGACTCCTTGTATGTGTAGATGTTCAAAGTGGAGACTGCTAAGCCTCTTCCAGGGATTAGATTGATTAGATTGATGAGCTAACATCTCCTCTTCTCTTCAAGTTCAGGTTTCAAACTAAAAATATACAAGGCTTTAATGTTCCAAACTAAAAATATACAAGGCTTTAATGTTCCAAACTAAAAATGCACAATGCTTTAAAGTTCCTAAAGACCTAGTTCAGGTGAGATCTGAGTACCATGTGTCCAAGGTCATCTACAGGATCATCCCAGGCCCTCTCCTTGTGACCTTTTTCTTCTAGATAGTGAACACAGCTGGGACTGCGGCAGTCTCACAGTTAGAGACACCCTGATTTGCATTTGCAATCCTTTGCTAACCCATTGTATCCTTACCTAGAGCCTTCATCTCCTTTTGCACCTGCCATTGTCCCTTTTAAATTATATTTTAAATCTAAGTTTAGTATGTTATTTCTGGTCATTTGCTGTTTGTTTTTAACAATTATAATTATGACCCTTAATTCCAATTCACAGTGCTCTCCTCAGGGTTATGAGAGCATTGGCATTGAGTTCTGTTCTAAACCAGGTTGAAGTTGGTGTAGGAGGTCCTTCTGTATTTGTGTTGCTTTCATTGGTTAATAAAGAAACTGCCTTGGCCTTTTGATAGGGCAGAACTTAGATAGGTGGAGTAGACCAAACAGAATGCTGGGAAGAAGGACAGTGTGGCAGACGCCATGAAGCTCCTGCCTGAGACTGACATTGGTTAGAATCTTTCCCAGTAAGCCATGACGTCGTGGTATTACACAGATTGGTAGAAATGGGTTAGATCAGGATGTGAGAGTTGGCCAAGAAGAGGCTAGACATAATGGGCTCGGCAGTAATTTAATCAATATAATTTCTGTGTGGTTATTTCGGAGGTTAAGCTAGCCTGGTGGGATGGAACAAAGGGGTCCTGCGCTCCCTACAACAGAAGTGAACAGTGGAATAGGTCAGGGTAGCACTACTTTGTGTACCATCTTTGAGCCAACTCTAACCTATTTTGATTGACATAAGCAACAGAAGAAACTGTGATAGTAAGTAAAATTTTTTTAACCTTGGATTTCAGAGAGAGAGAGAGAGAGAGAGAGAGAGAGAGAGAGAGAGAGAGAGAGGATAGAGAGGCTTCCCCAAATCTCTGGAAGCACCTCATTGTTGTTTCAAAAGTCTGTATTGTTTTCTGAGGGCACAAATATTGAAATAAGTATAAACTTTTTCAGAGAAAGAGTGAACCAAATCTACCAGAACCAGATGCTTGGACTGAATAACAAAGAAGAAGGCAAAAGCTGGACTTTAGGTGTATTCCAAGATTTTGGGAGGTGATTCCTACACTGTCATTTCATCACATAAGACTGAATCACCTCCATATAGTAGCAGTTTAACCAATGCATTGCATGCTGGCACAGCTAATACAAGATTCATTATTTGTTCCTAAAATGATTTACAATTTATTTAAAAGGGCTTATTGGAAATGAATGGAGTTCCCTGCTGAAGAAAGGTGTTCTATGATATATATCATAAAGGTATATGATGCTACCTTATATACCCATAGTCTTCACAGGATTTCAATCCATTGGGTCTTAATAGAGTCTTTCTCATTATAGTACTTGATTTATGTGTTGAATGCCAAATAACCTTTATATTACATGGATTGAATATAGAAAGAAACAGCTTTAAGATCTTTCTGTTCTCCCTGGAAGGCTGTATAATTCTGAAATATTATACACTTTGATTAGTATAGGATATAGTAGGATACAAATACATAAGGGTTCTCATCTACCCATCTTGTGAACATAGAAAATGGTGACTTAAAAATGAGTAATATTTAAACATCACTCTTGATTTGAATGAAAGAGGTTTTTAGGTTGAATTCTTAGTAATGAAAATTGGGACCAACTCTGACCCAGTAGAGCACCAATTGAGAGTCTAATACAGTACACTATGTACTTCATTTCTCCGTGTATTGTAGTGCATACATACTGAGAAGTTTTCAGTCACCTTACATTTGAACACAACTTCCTTATCTGTGACTCAAACACACATGTCAAACTAAATAAACATATTTAAAACTTTTTTATTTAAATTCAAATATTTTTATATATTAATCACAGTTCCCCCTTGCTCCCATTTTCCTTCCACCTCCCTCATCCTAGCTCCAATTCATTCCTCAGAGGCGGTAAGGCCTCCCTTAGGGAGTCAACAAAGTCTGGTATACCAAACTGTAGCAGGACCAAACTCCTCCCCCTGTATCAAGGCTGAGCAAGGTATCCCACCATAGGGAATGGGATTCAAAAAGCCTGTTCATGCAACCAGAATAACTCCTGGTCCCACTGCCAGGACCCCGACAACAGATCAAGCCACATAACTGTCACCCACAATCAGAGGGCCTAGTTTCATCTCATATGGGATCACCAGCTGTCAGTTCAGAGTCTTATAGCTTCCATTAGTTCAGGTTTGCTGTCTCTGTGGTTTTCCTAATCATGATCTTGACCATTTTTGTTCATATGATTCCTCCTCCCTTTCTTCAACTAAGCTCCACAAGCTTAGCCCAGTGCTTGGCTGTGGATCACTGCATCTGCTTCCATCAGTTACTGGTTGTAGGTTCTATGAAGACAATTAGGGTAGTCAGTAATCTGATTATAGGGGAAGGTAAGTTCAGGCACCCTCTCCACTATTGCTAGGACTCTTAGCTGGGATCATCCTTGTGGATTCCTGAGAATTTCCCTAGCACCAGGTTTCCCGCTAACCCCATAATGGCTCCCTCCATCAAGATATCTCTTATATTACCCCACCTCTCAGTCCCTCCATAAACTTGGCCCTCTTGAGTCCTCATGTCCCATCCCTATATCCTCCCTTCTACTCCCCTTCCCAGTTTACCCAGGAGATCTTAACTACTTCCCCTTCCTGGGGCCCTTTATGTATGTCACTCTTAGGATCCTCCATTTACCTAGCTTCTCTGGGGTTGTTGATTATAGCTTGGTTATTCTTTGCTTTATGTCTTTTAGTGTACAGCCACTTTGGAATTCAGTATGTCAGTTTTTCAGAAAAATGGGAATCAATTTAACTCAATACCACTCCTGGGCATATACCCAAAGAACGCACAATAATACCACAAAGACATTTGCTCAACTGTGTTTCTAACAGCTTTACTTGTAATAGAAACTGAAAACAACCTAGATGTCCCTTGACTAAAGAATAGATAAAGAAAATATGCATATTGGGTTATTATTCAGTGGTAAAAATCAAAGACATCTTCATATTTGCAGGCTAAGGCATGGAACTAGAAAAAAACATCCTGAGTGATCCCACCTTAGCATATTCATTGAAGACACCATTTTGCATCCATGGAAATGATATGAGCTCTAAACCTAGGCTAAGGCCTTTAAGGTCATGCTGTGCATATAATATCTAATGTGGAGAGAGGGCATATGAGTGTCATCAGAAGGGCATGAACATTAAAGATGTGGGGTCATGCTGCAAGTGAAGAGAGTGAACATAAATACAGATGTGGATATTGGAATATATCTCAGAAGCCAGTGCCTACAGCATGAGACTCATCCCTACATTCTGACTATTTTTTCTGACCTCCAGGTTCTGTACGCTCATGGACAAGCAATCCAGCATCTCAAGAGTTTTACCTGCGAAGAAAATCAGAGTTTCCAGAGCAACCGTGGCTACTCTATGGGATTTTCCTGTGTATGTATTTTACCACCTTGACTGGGAATGTGCTCATCATCCTGGCCATTGGCTCTGACCCACACCTCCACACTCCTATGTACTTCTTTTTGGTCAACCTATCCTTTGCTGACATGGATTTAACATCCTCTACAGTGACCAAGATGTTGTTTAATGTTCAGACTCAGTGCCATACCATCTCCTATACTGGCTCTCTATCCCAAATGTACTTATTCATGATGTTTGGTGATCTGGACAGCTTTCTGTTGGTTGTGATGGCCTATGACTGCTATGTGGCCATCTGCCACCCTCTCCATTAGTATTCCACAATCATGGACACCTGATTCTGTGAGCTAATATTTACCCTGTGCTGGATCCTCTGCAACATAATTGCCATGACTCGCACTCTCCTAATAGTCTGACAGTCCTTCTGTGTTGTTGGGGAAATAGCTCATTTCTTCTGTGACATTCTGAAGCTATCATGCTCTGACATACATGTCAATGAGTTAGTGCTTTCTGGCTTTGGAGACACAGTAGTCTCCAAAGTCTCCCTTTGTAAGTGTTCTCATCTCTTAAGTCAACATTTTAATTGTTGACCTTAGGGCTAAGACTTCTGGTGGGGGTTCAAATGCCGTTTCTACCTGTAGCTCCCACCTCTGTGTGGTCTGTTTTTTTATGGGATGCTCTATCTGTTTCCTCCCTCTGTAGAGTACACAGAAAAGGATGTCGCATCTGCTGCAATGTATACAATGTTGATTTCTATGTTGAACCCCTTCATATATAACCTAAATATCAAGGACATGAAGGAAGCACTGAAGAGGCTTCTCTGTCATAGAAGAATGTTCTCTTTTTAGATATAGCAAGAACAATGCTTAATGAAAAGACAGGGCTGGAATCTGTGAAGTGACTTTTAGTTTGGGAATAGTCACCTGCTAGCCAAGAAGGTTATTGTCCAATTTATTAAGCTTCACTGAACTTTTAATCTTCTGATACATAATATTAAGACTATGAATAATGTAAAATTCATTCATAATTTTTCTTCTGTTTTTATTTGTTTCTTTTGTTTATGTGAGATAGTCTTTTCTATATATCCTAGGAGGTTCTGTACACTATGTACCTCACATTTTAATAGCCTGAAACTCATAACCCCTGCCACAGTCTTCTGAGTTTTAGATCACAAGTGTGCACCTCTTCAGAAAGATTTTCTTTTTTTGCATATGAAGGAGAACTTTTTTCCTTTTCTTTTTTTATTGATTTTTATTTAGCTCTACATTTTTCTCTGCTCCCCTCCTGACTCTCCCCTCCCCTCCAACCCTCCCCCAAGGTCCCTATACTCCCAATTTACTCAGGAGATCTTGTCTTTTTCTACTTCTCATGTAGATTAGATCTATGTATGTCTCTCTTAGAGTCCTCATTGTTGTCTAAATTCTCTGAGATTGTGATTTGTGGGCTGGTTTTCTTTGCTTTGTGTTTAAAAACCACCTATGAGTGAGTACATGTGATAATTGTCTTTCTGTGTCTGGGTTACCTCACTCAAAATGATGTTTTCTAGCTCCATTCATTTGCCTGCAAATTTTAAGATGTCGTTATTCTTCTCTGCTGTGTAGTACTCCATGTGTAAATGTATCACATTTCCTTATCTATTCTTTGGTCGAGGGGCATTTAGATTGTTTCCAGGTTCTGGTTATGACAAACAATGCTCTTATGAACATAGTTGAGCACATGTCCTTGTGGCACGATTGAGCGTCCTTTGAATATATACCCAAAAGTTGTATTACTGGGTCTTGAGGAAGATTGCTTCCTAATTTTCTGAGAAATCACCACACTGACATCCAAAGAGGCTGTATCAGCTTGCATTCCCACCAGCAACGCAGGAGTGTTCCCTTTACCCAACAACCTCTGAAGCATAAGATGTCATCAATGTTTTTGATCTTGGCCATTCTTACAGGTGTAAGATGGAATCTCATAGTTGTTTTGATCTGCATTTCTCTGATGACTAAGGATGTTGAACATTTCCTTAAGTGTCTTTCAGCCATTTTATATTCCTCTGTTAAGAGTTCTCTGTTTAGGTCTTTACTCCATTTTTTTAATTGGATTATATGTCCTTTTGATGACCAATTTCTTGAGTTCTTTGTACATTTTGGAGATCAGACCTCTGTTTGATGTAGGGCTAGTGAATATTATTTTCTCAATCTGTAGGCTGTTGTTTTGTCTTGTTGACTGCTTTACAGAAGCTTTATAGTTCCAGGTGGTCCCATTTATTAATTGTTTCTATTTAATGAGTTGGAGGATTAAATAAAACAAAACATAAAATAAATTTACTAGTAATATGGTCATAATTAGTAAATAGTAGTTATTCAAAAAGATGGTTGCTGCTATTTTCCCTCCTCATGACTCTCTCAAATCAGAAGCAACACCTTTGTTTGAAATTCATTTATCCAGCAGGTATTTAGAGTATTACTATATTCCTGGGTCAAGATCTAGCTTTTACATTACACTGAATAGGTAAAATCTTTGCTTTCCTGACATTTTATTCTAAGTCAGTTGTTCTTTATCTTCCTAATGCTGTGACTCTTTAATGCAGTTGTTCAAGTTGTGGTGACCCACAACCATAAAATTATTTCTTTGCCATTTTATAACTGTAATTTGAGACTGTTATGAACCATAATATAAAAATCTGATATACCATCCCCAAAGGGGTTGCAACCCACGACTTACGAACCATTGTTCTAGGCTATCGGTTCATAGATGAGTCAAAAATAAGAAGTATGTATCATGTATGTAGGAGTAAGTACAGGTTAGGAGCGAAGAAGTAAAGAATATTAGTTACATTCCAGAGAGACAGAATAGAGGATAGATTGCCCAACAAAAGAAATTCAATGTTTAGTTTTCTATGATGATTGCTCTGCTTTCTGTCATCTGCCAAGGGCTCCTGGAGATCAGTGCTGGAACTTCTTCATTGCTGGTCAAAACTACAACTTTCTGGGATCATCAGGTGAAAATCATGGAAAAATTCCTGTATTTGTTTGTGATTTTGTCTTTGTATCTAAAATATATTCCAGAAGTGTAAAATAAAATAAAATAATTTGAGAAATAGAAAAAAACATTTAATGACATAAAATGCTGGTATTTCTGTCTCTTGGGATCTTAGCAATACTAATTTTTAAAAATATGAGTCATAAAATTTTGACTATTAAATTTGGTGTGGGTACTGTCTCCTCTTATTGCTGTGTCTTCTTTCAAACTGTTCTTTCTAAACAAAGAGGACTGAATCAGCAAATGTGAAATTGTTTTAGTTATTTGTTTCTTCTCCATCTTCAAAATCTTTGCAGTTATACACAGCTTGGTTTTCCATATTTAATGCATGTTAGAAGAATCATCATTCTCCTGGGAGTTAACATAACTCAGAATAGAAAAATTTAACTGTGTTATTTAGCAAATGTCTTTCTTTGAAGACTTAGGTGCATTTTCTTTCATCTGCACTCAAGGAATGCAAAACACTTGCTACTTTAATAAGGGGATTTATTTATTTATTTACTTACTTATTTAACTCTCTGGCCAGAGTTTTAAATGTTAGAGCAACTCTGAAGATTTAGGTGTCCTGTGGTAGTTCAAGGCACCCCAGTGATTTTTCAGCACATACAGTTGATTTTGGTTTAATTCCCTATTGCTTCCTTTAACAAAGAAGATATCAGGATACCCTTATTTTAAATATTACCAAATCATAATGAAAATGCTCTGAAAGTATCATTAGTTTGCTCAACACTGACGAACCTGCATTTACATACTGGCTTCCTAAATGAGAAATGAAAAAATACCTCAAACCTTAGTGTACATAGCATTCTTAGAGAGCTTGTTTATACTGAGTCCAGTCCTGAGATCTACAGGCACAAATTCTGAACCAGTGTTTCTGGTATGGAGTCCCAGTCCTTTGTGTTTCCCAAAGTGGCTCAGGGCCCTGAAGTACATTGACACTGCAGAGCAGTGTTCTCTTTCTAGAGGCTGATTGCTAGCCCTCCAATAATGTAGTATATGTCTTAAGCCATTGGGGATTGACCTTACTTCCCACAAACCCAAAACCAACTGAGAGAGTTAAGAATGTGCTTACTTCACTCTCCATGGTATTACTGTGGCCGTAGGAGTTGTGCTGGTTCAGGGCATGCAGATGGCCACCAGTGGATATTGACGGCTATCACTATTCATTTTCCTAACACTTTAGATTCTACTCAGTCAAAATAGCTATCACTGGGTTAGAACTTCTAAATTTCTCCCTTGATATTGTAGAAATAGCCATTCTACCAATAATAATCTACAGATTCAATGCAGTGTTATAAAGGTTAAAGCAGAATAGTGGGAAGGAAAGCTCAAATGAGGCCTGGATAGGTGGCAGGGTAGAGAAGATGATGCACTGAGGCATAGCTAATATTAAAATCCTTTTGAAAAAGTCAGGTCAAAACTTATGATTATAGAAACTTCTGAAAATACATACATATAAACATATAAAAATAATTTAAATGGACCTACCATACAACCAGGCAATAATGCCCTCCTAGACACCGCAAGTCTACAAATAAGAGGCTAGTGCCAGGCATGGGTTATATCCTTTGGGGTTATTCATTACTCTTCCATGGACATCCAAACATTGAAGGCTTATACAATGCTCTTGCTACCCTCCAGGACTTGACAATAGGACATTATTGCTAAAGACACCACATACTTGACATTATGAAAAAATCTAGCTGATGTCCACATGGAAGCTTCTTCTCTACTGGCTAGCTTTCATAGTGGTTGACAGATCTATTCATACCACTAGAGGAGAAAAGTAATCATTTACCTTATGTAGCAATGAACCCTGCTAGCTACAGTGAGAGACATGGCAACACATGTCTATTTGGTGCAGTAGTGGCAATAATATCATGGGAGTAACCAATCTTTCTGATTGGATTTAAGGTCCAATTGTACATGTTGAAATCCACACTTGACACTATTATCAGGTGCAAGTATCTGGAAGAAAAATTAATGACTATTACTTGGCTAAATGGGAATAGTATTAAATTGACCCCTAATGACTTAATGAGTTAATGTTATACCCATTAATTAATGCACCCTTAAGTGTTAATCAGAGTAGCTTATTGTTAGGAAATAACATCTTCACATTGGGTCATGGCACTTCCACACTAGTCTACTATTAGAAAGGGTGCTTCCTAGGGAAAGCTACATCAAGAAACCTAGTGGGTAGCCAGATGTCTATGATAATGAGGGAATTGCAGTTCAGAGAGTCTGAATCACTAGCTGTGTACTAGTAAGAAATACACATGGGCTAAAAGTACTTTCCTTTATTAATTATCAGGGAAAGTTAAAGCAAAAGCACAATGAAACACAATTGTGGCTCACTATATTTGTAAATATTTAAGATTACTTTATTACTAAATCTTGCCCAAGAGGTAAAGTAATGTAAATGAGTATACATTGAGAAGCTTAAATTAGAGTGTGACTATCTCATCAAAAGTCATAAACTATTTAGAACAGTTTTAGACTTACTGATAATATAGAGTAAAAAGTGTCCATATATGCATTTCTTCCCATGCATGAACAGGATTATAAGGTTTGTTAGCTTCTGATTACTTAAGTCTAGATTCTTGTTAAATGAATATATGACTCAGTGATGTTATTTAAAGTATGACCACCAGTTTCAAATACAAGCAGAATATAGTGAGGCAATTTAACACCATCCATGTGTTGCATATGGATGATGTTATATTGCCCCCATATATATATATATGGATGATGTTTATTTTGTGCATGGGTATAGGTATGGATCTATTTGCATTCTTTTACATGTTGACATCCAGTTATGTCAGCACCATTTGTTGAAGATACTTTCTTTATTCCATTGTATAATTTTAGCTTCTTTGTTAAAAATCAGGTGTTCATAGGTGTGTGGATTAATATCAGGGTCTTTGATTTGATTACAGTGGTCCACCTGTCTGTTTATAATGCCAATATCAAGCTGTTTTCATTACTGTAGCTCTGTAATAGAGCTTGATGTCAGGGATGGTAATGCTTCTGAAAGTTTCTTTACTGTAGAGGATTCTTTTGGCAATTCTGGGTTTTTGTTTTTCCATATTAAGTTGAGTATTGTTCTTTCAAGGTCTGTGAAGAATTTTCCTGGGACTTTGATAGGGATTGCATTAAATCTGTAGATTGATTTTGGTAGGATTGCCATTTTAAATATGTTGATCTTACCTATCCAAGAGCATGGGAGATTTTTTTCCATTTTCTGATATCTTCCACAATTTTGTTCTTTAAAGACTTAAAGTTCTTGCTGTACAGGTCTTTAACTTCCTTGGTTAGTGTTACCCCAGGATATTCTATGTTATTTGTGGCTATTGTAAATGGTGCTGTTTCTCATATTTCTTTCTCAGCACCTTTATCATTTGTATATAGGAGGGCTAATAATTTTTTTTGGTTGATTTTGTATCCTGCAACATTACTGAAACTGTTTATCAGCTGTACGAGTTTTCACATCAAATTTTCGGGATCATTCATGTACGTTATCCTATCATCTGCAAATAGCAAAAGTTTGACTTCTTCCTTTCCAATTTGTACCCCCTTGATCTTCTTTTTTGTCTTATTGCTCTAGCTAGAAATTTGAGTACTGTGTTATGGAATGAGTGGACAGCCTTGTATTGTTCTTGATTTTAGTGGAATCACATTGAGTTTCTCTCCATTTAACCTGATATTGGCTGTTGGCTTATTGTATATTGCTTTTATTTTGTTTAGGTGTGCTCCTTGTATCCCTTATCTTTCCAAGACCCTTATCTTAAAGGATTGTTAGATTTTGTTAAATGCTTTTTCAGTGTCTAATGAGATGATCATATGTTTTTTTCTTTCAGTTTATTTATAGGGTGGGTGGCTTGAATGCATCCTCAAGGATGACCCCAGCTAAGAATCTAATCAACACTGGAGAGGATGCCTAAATTGGCTTTCCCCTGTAATCAGACTGATGACCACCTTAATTGTCATCATAGAATCTTCAACCAGCAACTGATGAAAGCAGATACAGAGATCTGTAGCAAAGCACTGGGCCAAGCTACCTGAGACCAGCTCAAGAGAGGGAGGAGAGATAATATGAGCAAGGGAATCCAGACCTTGATGGTGATACCCACAGAAACAGCTGATTGAGCTAGTGAAAGATCATTGACTCTAGACTCTAGCAGACAAACCTCCATAGGACCAAATTAGGGGCCCACTGAATGTGGGGAAGAGTTGTGAGGCTTGGGCAGTCTGTGAGGCCACTGACTATAAAGGATTCTTAATACCTATATAAGTAAAGACTAAGGTTTCATATTAAACATTAAACAATCCTTAAATAAATGTGCAGCAAATAAGGACAATGACCTCCAAATATAAACAATGGATAGGTATCTTGATCAGAGGTAGAAATGTATAGTGCAATATGATAAATATATCTAAAATTGCATCAGTATAAAAATATTTTAAGCAGAGTTATAAATATGCATGCATACAATATGAAAAAATAACTTCGCATAGGCACACAAATATTGTAAACAGAAATAAGAGCATATTTAATATAACAAATATTTGAATTTGTGTCAATATACAAGAATCTATACCTATGTAAATTGTCTATAAATAATATTTCACAAGTAATCTCACTATTACTACTATTATTAACTAATCTACATATTACCCCATCCCACCCATCCCCCCCTTTTTATCTTAAGAAACACCTTGACTGTGACCATTAACCATATAAAATCAACCCTTTTAAAATGAAAACAAACATTTATAAACAGTCACTTTGGGAATTTGGGAATAGTTTTCTCCAAAGTGCTTTCTGCAGTTTGTTAAGTAAAGTATTTTTAGGGTTTCAAGGAGATGTTTCAGAGGTCTTGTTCCATCAAAGTACATTAATCTGGAAGGAATCCACAGGTTCTCATCTTCTGTGGAAACAAATGCAGAACCTCTTTTCCAAGGTAACATGTAAAGGATTTCACTAAAGTAGCCCCACACTATCTCAGAATGGAGTATAATAGTATAGTATTTAGGGGTAGACTCACAAATCAACAGTCCTCTGCATGAACTGAAACCAGGAACTGAATTCAGCAGCCAAGAGAGGGTGCACACGTTTCTACATCTGTTTTGATAGTACCCAAAACCATGCCTAAGAGGTCCATCATCTCAAAGGCCATTGGCTGAAGGAGTTTCCACAGCAACTGACAGTGGGACAAGGATTTCTCCCTAGTGTTTAAACTGATATCTAGGAACACATTCTTTTGGAGGGATAACTTGCTCAGCCTAGATATAGGTGGGGAGGCCTTGGTCTTGCCTCAAAGTGGAGTGTCAGACTTTGTTGTCTCCCCATGGGAAGCCTTACCCTTTCTAGGGAGTGGATGGGGAGGTGGGGTAGGGAGAAGGTAGATGAAGTGGGATGAGGGGAGGGAGTGGGAACAACTTTGCGAAATGAGAAAAGATGTATCAAAAATTTCTTAATTAAAAAAGAAACCTCTCAGTTCTAATATCTTGTGTCATATAAGCTTCTGGAACTAGATAAAGTGATAGATATAGAAAAGTCTGTCACAGGATCTTCTGACAGCAGTGACTTTTTGGGCCTTTGTCTTGCATAGAGGTATTTACTGAAAAAATGAAAAGTTTTGCCATTTCCAATGGAAAGAGGCAACTACATTATTGTGATTGAGCAAAGAAGCATATTTTACTTATTGGATAATAAAATATAGTGGAACTAAACCACACTCAGGTCCTGCTTGAACCCTGCTCTGCTTGTCCTGGATCTTGCATCCTGCCCAGCTTTGTCCGGCATACACACTTGGTGACTGAATCTGGCCACTGCACAACCTTTGATATATCTGTATGCTCACTGCTCTCATGCCTGCCATACCTTACTGACACTCGCAGGTTCCAGTCAAATTTTTCTTCACACTTGGAGCTTAAACAAAGTGTCTGGAACCTTCCCTTGGCCTTTTTATCAACTACTTTGTGACAAGCCTAATAAATTTTGAGGAAGATCAGGTTGTCACTTTCCCTAGTCCTTAGACTATAGTGAAAAGATTTAGTACAGACATTACCAGTATGTATGTAATAATTCTTGTAATAAAAAGGAAATCATAGCTTGGGAGAACAGAAGGCAGAGGAATAGGAAAGTGTTGGTCAAAAGATACTAGTTACAGAGGAAATAAAGTCCTATGTTCTATTGCTAAATCGTGTTAAATGGCAGTGATAATATACAATATATTTTAACAGAAATTATTTTTGAGTATTTTTGCCTCAAGGAAATGATAAGTATATGAGGAGACACACTT